>OX442353.1:27337217-27502217 GCA_949357725.1 Hyperoplus immaculatus
CGCCCTATTTCTCTATCAGACTCTCTAGGGATGTATAAAAACAGATGGTCCAGGGCCAGAATAAGATAACATATGCTCCTGTGTATTTTTATGATGATATTCGCTTTTTAGGTTTATTTTAATATTTTTTTTTTTACAATGTGAAAAAAATGTCTGTATGATGTTAATACTTTGCTTTTTGTGATTCATATAAAGCATTTAAAGGTCCTTTGGAAACAAGAGTTACACTTTTGAGGAGAAACATTTATGTTTTTCAAATATTACGTGCTAAATGTCACGAAGCAAAGCAACCACTTTATGTCACCATGTTGTGCTTGTTGCCTCTTGCAGGAGCCTGGGTGGGTCGTCATAGTGGCCACACCTGGGTTGGGGGTAGAAAAACAGACAAAAAGGGGCTGCTCTCCCAGGTTGAACTCTTTGATACTGGGCAGCCAACACCACTGAATCCTTATGTCTCCACATGTAATCTTATTTTACTCTGCAAGACTGGCTTGAGCTGAGCTTGTATATCAGGAAGAATAATTCCTCACATTTATTAAGACACAAATCTGTGTGCTCTTTTACATTTTCTTGATCATTTGAGTAAGCCAATATGTTTTATGTTACTAACCAGAACCAACTCTCATTGGAGTTCGTAAGAACACAACACAATGCCTAATGGGGAGACATCGTAAAACAGATTGTAGGTCAGAACTATTGTGTTGATCAGGATATAAACATAATGGTCCGAGTGTTTATCACAGTTGCTGACATTACTGTAATTGTAACAGCACCTATGTGTAACTCTTGGCTGATTGTACGGTGGCACATTTTCCCTGAGATAATAAAGCATTTGATAGTTCCACACATTATTAATTTTCTTTTTTCTGCTTGCCATCAGTTTTCATTACAGCATAAATCTGCACCAATATCTTGAGTCTATTTCCATCTGGTCTTTCGACTATTAGTATTGCATAAGAGGAAGAAAAACATTCAATTCTCTGAGATTTAAGTCAAAATTCTGAGATTAAAGTCAGAATTCCAACTTTAAAGTCAGAATTCTGAGAACAAAGTCAGAACTCCATTTCTTCGTGTGGCCCTAATCCTCTTCCATACAAAACCCATGTGTAAAACATATTACCAACGCTTATTCATGTTTTGCTTTGTCAGAACTCTTAGTGCATCATTCTTTATTATAGCATACCATAAACACAACAGAATAAAACATACAAGATCAAAACCACAATCTGAGATGTAATACAATTTAAAGCCTTTTTTCTCTCAACACCCCAAATTTAGGAATGTCTAACAATTTACAATCTCAGGCACAATCTGAAAAATTAAAGTCAATAAAGTCATCATGTCAGCACACACACGTTCACATTTAACACATTTCATATAATTGAGCAGCACACCTATCGTTCCTGATGTGTGAAGAGGGAGGGTGTTTTGTTAATGCCTAATATTATGTAAGAGTTAGGTTGCAGTGCCAAATCTCCTGACGGAAATCCCCCAGCCCTGTGAACAGGTTAAGGGAGATAATCCTCGACTAATCCAGCTATCGCTGCCTTTAATCTCTTAATCCAGTTTTTGCTAAACTACAGATTAGATCAAATGTGTTGACAGGTGTTAAGGCCCATTTCCGAGTTTAAAAAGCACTTTGAGAAAGTAGATTTTACCATACAACCCTCGAGAAATCAGACTGTATTGTGTTGCCTGTATACCAGGTTCAACAGTGGATAAAGTGACACTGTAAAACATCTGTTGTAGTTTTACTTCCACCTTACTGATCCCTTGTTACACTGTTGAACACATGCTGCATCTCAAACTATTAGCTCTGTAGATCTGCATAGTACACTACCCTCACCTCCAAGAAATAACAAAGAATTTCGTCAATTAGCGTCATTCCCTTTTAGTACAAGTAATTTTAGAAGTCCCCTATATGAAGTAAACTCCATAGTTCAACTATTGTAGAAGTGTGATTTGGTATATTCCTGAGTATTTCGACCTTTGTGTCTCTAGATTTGCAGGTAGGGAACAGTTTCAATATGCCATCAATTATCTCATAATCCCTCCTATGAATATTTCAAATGTATTTTATTTCTGTGTCCTGACATTTTTTGGGTAATGACAAAGTAAAGAAAAAAAAGCCCTTGTTTATAGTAACTTTTTTTTCATTTTTTGTGACGTGTGTTTTTTATATGGAGAAAACATGTAAATTCAATAGTTCAAAAATGTGATAAAAAGGGACTTCTACAATAGCATCACTGTTTAGTTACAGGACATCCTGTGTGATATACCCCCCCGCTAAACTTCCTCCACTCTCCTAGATCCAACCCCTTCATTATTTATATATTATTTTTTGGATTCTCCAGATTCCTTCATTGTGAACAACAGCTAGTTGCTCTTGGTCTTGAGCTCTGCCAGCTTGCTGGTGACAAAGTTCCACTTGAAGGGGGGGTCCCCGCTGCCTCCTCCCAGAGAGACGTATTTAGAGAAGCTGTTGTTGCTGCTCTTTCCTCCTGCTCCTCCTTCACTTTCCTCTCCCTCAGTGACCTGCCCGACATGGCCGTCCTGCCCGTCATGCCCCTCCTCCCCTCCTAGCTCTGTCACCCCCTCCTCACCCTGCCCTGCTGCTTCTGCCGCCTCATTGGCTGCAGCGGCTGCGGCCTCCGCCTGCTTCTTGGCGGCCCAGTTGGCGGAGAAGCTATCCCAGAATCCAGAGCGCCTCGAGGGTCGAGGAGGTTCCTCTGGCCTCACTGCAAGGGGACTGAGAGGTCAGAGAAAATCAGTGGGGTTCATGTTAGGAGTCAAGTCAAATTAACAGTGGTTGTGCAGTTAGAAACATTTTCTGAAACAGGTTTTGCACTTTCTTGACGAGAGTTATAGATGAGCAGATCAATATCATCCGCATATAGTATGTACCCATTAAGCACACAGGAAGCAGCTGATTAGTTTAGCTAAGCACACAGACCCGAAAACAGGGGGAACCGATCTTCAAGCACTTTTAAGCCCCAACCTGCCATTTGTTAACTTTGTATTCATTTGTGTATGAAATGAAGCATTAAATACATTGGGTTAGTTAGTAAGCTTCGGGAATGCTGGTCAACCGATCTTTTTACATGCTAACTGCTTCCACTCTTTAAATACTTGTAAGGCTTGAAGCATAGGCTCTATTGATTATTAAACTTTGCCTTTTCAACGATGTGTAGCCCAGATTTAACCCAGAACAAAGCTTAGGTTTTGCACTTTATAGGGTGCTATATTTTGATCAAACTTCCACTTGTGCCATTTAGCTTGTCAGTGATCTACAATATTCCACTGAAGTTGGACCCAATCTGCAACATTATTTAAGATTGATTGACGAGGGGGCGCCCTTAGCTCAGTTGGTAGGGCATGGGCCTCGGCCAGCAGCGGACCCGGGTTCGATTCCAGCCCGCGGTCGTTCTCTGCATGTCACTCCCCTCTCTGCCCCGTTTCAACTCTGTCTCTACACTGTCAATAAAGCATAAAAATGCAAAAAAAAAAAAAAAAGATTGATTGACGTGATGTATAAATAAAACTGCAACCTGATCGCTGCAATAACTTCATAAAGTTGTGAGCTGAATAACTCATCACACCAACAAGCCCTTTTCTTACTTTCACAAACCCTGCAGGTGGGACAAGGTAGATAAAAGGGCATCTGACCAGGAAGAGAAGGGGACAGAAGTTCACAAAAAAGAGAGTATTGGACTCACTGGTCGGGGACTGGCGGGCTTTCAGTCTCCTCCAGTAGCTGGTGTTCATCGTCTTTGTTGAAGAGAGCTGATAGTCTGTTCCAGCTTTTTGTCCCAGCCCCCTGCATCTGGACACACACATACACACACACACACACACACACACACACACACACACACACACACACACACACACACACACACACACACACACAGGGGTCTAAGGTCAAAGTAGGTATACATTTAGTCGGTTTCAGAGGATCATTCAAACAGTGGTCCTCTACAGTATAGTGGAAAACTTCTTAAAAGGATTGTATAACCTCTTATACGGATTTGTGTCAATACTAAAGCTGAGAGATATGGCTTTAAATTGTAAGTCCACATTATGATCTCTATTTGTCAATCAGAGTTAACTTTTTTATTTTATATAAAACGTTCATTCGAGCTGTCAAAGTTCACATACTTTTCTGGCCAACTGCGAGACAGCGTTGGGCCCCTCACCCTCCTGCACTGGACTCATCATATCATTCTCCACCTCAGAGACCTGCAACGGCAGAAAAAACACACAAAATAGTTGTCTCTGTTCTCAAGGCAATGTCCTCTTTAATTTATCTACACCATACGTTAAAGCACCTGCACACGATTAATATAAGTTTGTCGCCATCTAGTGCATACTGTTGACACTACAACCTGAAGAAAACAGGAGAAGGCCTAAAAGTGTACATTGAGAAATGTTCCTTGAAAAGATGGCACACCCAGATAGTTTTTGTGTCAGTTTTTTTTATCACATTAACTAAAACACTAATTAAGTTTGAGTTAATGTCCTGATTTGCATTGGTTTTGGACATCTGTGTGAGTTCGGACATGAGTTCATAATAACACACTTGCAACTTCACTGGTTGTCTTATATTTCACATGTACGCATGCATGGAGCTATGTTGACTCAAATAGCAGCCATGACAACTCTGCACATTTGTCTCTAAATGGAAGCTGTGTCTCAGTATTTATGATTTTAGCCTACACCCTGGCTATCCTTCTTGACACTCGTGTCAGTCAGTCAGTCTGTGGAATGCCAACTAATCCGTTTCTTTCAGCTCCTGTGCAGGATCGAGTTTCTCGGCCCTCCAGAGATCTGGGTCAACGCAATACTGTGTCTGTTTCGTTGGTACCAAATCCGAGATGGAGTACAGGTGTTGGTGAGATGTGGCCACTGGTCATGAAAAGGGTCAGGGTCAGATACTTAAGCTAAAGTAATAAAGTTAAAATACTCTATCTATTGCAAGTAAAAGTCAGCAGTTTAACAATTTACTGATTGCTGATACTGTTGTACATTATTCAAGTCACAAGCTGCTTTACTGCGGCTGTGGACACATTCTGCCACTGTATTTTCTCTTGGCAAACAGGGAAGTCCAAAGAGGATATGCATGACAATATTTTCAAACAAAGTTTTATCAGGGGATAATTCAGTTGGCAGACTCAAAGAGTATCATGTAGGCCTTGCCTTGTGCCTTTGCAAGGAAAACAAAACAGCTTAGCAAGCTGATCTGACCTTGTCATGACTGAAAATTAAATAGCAAATAGAAGCATGTCCACTTCCTGACACTGTATATACAGGTAAAGATATGAACCAGAGGGGGGAATAAATGATGTACCTCTTCAGCAGCGTCCTCCTCATACTCAGGGTTAATGGTCTTCAACACTTTGCTCTTGTATATCTTCCACATTGGATTCATACTTGCACAAAAAGATACTCAACACTGTGAAGACCTCTCTATGCCTCCCACCAAGTCTTCCACTTCCAGCTTCAGGCTCTTCTCAGTTGGCGCCAACTTTCACCTCTTTCCATGCGTCAAGTTCTCCGTAGCTTCTGTAGATCAGGGAACCCTGTTTATCACCGAGGCCCGCTCCGTCTCATAGCGTTTCTACTGTTCAGATTGATCCTGTCTCGTTGACAGCTGCCCTCGTCCCCACACGGCGTCTGAGCAGGTAAAGCCAGGAAGCTGTGCTGTTTTGTGCGTGCGCCCGCGCAGGTGTGCACACACACGCACGCATACACACATACATACTAGATACAGCGTCACGGTTCAGGATCCATGCCTTGGTTACCTGGAAACAGGTGTAGATTTCCTCATACATATTTCAGAGGGTCTCTTTCCCAGAGCCATTGTCAGCCATCGTTTGGTACACTGGCTCCTGTAACCCTGATGTATTTGCACACACACACACACACACACACACACACACACACACACACACACACACACACACACACACACACACACACACACACGCACACACACACACACACACACACTCTGGTGCAATGTACTATTGACATGTTTATATTCTAATGGAAAAATTATTTAGATTATTTTTATTCTACAGCAGCTCAGTACCTTGAGCGAATTCATGTTTTCTGATAAATTAAGATTAAAATTCTACAAAATAAAGCCGCCTCCATTAAATTAGGGTCATAATTCCTCCCTGATGTACTTTAGAAACATGCGTCATCTGTAATTCCATCGGAAATAACTCTGGGCACAAGTTATTGAGCGGAGTTTATCAATAGAAACACAAGTTTATACCATCTCACCAAACATCCCCACTCATCTTCCTCATCTGCTGGCTTGTCACTTCCTCTCAAGTCCTAACCTCTGCTCCCATTGGTTGCTGCAGCATGTCAGTCAAACGGCAACCAGATTCAGGTGCGCCCTGCATGGTTCCTCGAGACTGGGTCGCATGGCAACCTGAGAGGGCCGGCGAGTGTGTAGATAAAGAGAGATGTATAAAGCTTTGATGACTGATAAGGTTTCACCAGCCACCCACAACAATACAGCCGACTACAGCGATACACACTGTTTTGCTTACTCGCCTGAACAGGCGTGGTTATATCTAAGAAACAACTGTATTTAATGTTTGAATAACATGTCTCAATTAACTCTTTCAATGCATCAATAATAGTGTTGTCAAAAAGGATGTATTGATTTAAACCATATAGCACTTGTGTACATTGTATGTGCAGGTATCCAATTAGGCCTTGATTAAACACAATAGACATTTGATCAAACTTAGTCCAATAGTTCTCATGTTTCTGGTTTTGATTACCACACAGGGTCCAACAGTAATGAAACTGTAAGGGAGTAATCTGAATTATGAATGCAGTCCTATGGGAAACATGTCTATTTGCACAGACTGATGGATGTGGGTTATTTGAAGAGCAGCCAGTGTGGTTGCTGCTGCCAGAGCAGCTCAAGTTACAGATTGGACAGGATGCACACACGTTATTACGAGAGTTAACACCGCAGCGAACACACACACACACACACACCACAGCAGAGGATTGTTATGGGGGCAGCACCTCTTCAGCTAGCTACATACTGTATGTCTCGTAAAACTATGAAAAGGGTCTATCATAAAAATGTCAAATTATAGAAGATGTGTACCATGAATCACACTCAGATGAGGCTGACACATTTAGATCAGAATCAACTGTATTGTCACTGCACAGAGTGGCCTACAAGGTACGAGAATTTAACCAGAAATGCGAAAAGCAGTATAGTGCCAAATGATGTGCATTAGTGTTGGTACATAAACTCTGTATACAACTCTGTATTTTAAAGTACACATATGTACGGTGTTTGTATATTTTGATCTCACCTTTCACTTTATACCTGCAGACAGTGATGGGACTAGTATTCAGATCTTCCTCTTCACGAGTATAAGCAATACAACACATCATAACTACTTGTAATGCAAACCTGCCCCTTCCAGAGTCTTATATTATTACATATTGTGTATGATTATATCATTATTGTTGATGCATAGACATGTAAGGAGCATTTTTTTATTTAGTTTTAACATGTGTTTTTTTTACCGTCATTCTCAACTCAAACTTTGCATTCAAATCAATAGTCCTTTAATAACACACTGTCTTCTTTATCCTCGAAGCTTCCGACACCTCTATAGTTTATATCATTATTTCCATTGTACCTATTTTACTGAAAAATACTTAATTTCATCCAGTTTGAAATCAGCTAATATTGCCATAATCTGGCTGGCATAGAGAACAGTGTGTCAAAATGTGACGTCACTAAGCCAAACCTCCATATGCCCTATGCTTTCCTTCTTTCTCTTACTTTAACTTTCAGTGCTATTTTCTTATTCCTTTGTATCTGAATGTTTTCAAGAGAAAAAGCAAGCTAAACCTACCTGTTACGGCTGTAATCTTAGATTACCACAAGGTGGCTCAAGAGTCTCTTCACAATATTTAACATCTGGTTATAGACATTGTAAGGAAGCAGTCATTTCTAATGGTGCTAATTTTCTGGTAATTATACGACTGTACATTTAACAATCTGTTAAGTCTGTTACAAAGTACTGAGGGAAATTGTCATAATCTAAATCATTAATAGCAACAAATACACCATGGGGTGAGGTGCTATTATAGTAAACAGATCTTATTTTAAAGGAAATGTAAAGCTAAAAGAAAGAAGCATTGGGCTTTCAGTGCTTTATTGATCATATTAGCTTCATATTGCTTTCAGTTTCAACATGTAATTTAAAAGGAATTACCCAAAGTAATCTCGATTAATGACTTTGTTTGATTTTATTTAACTTGATGTTTCTGGGCAACGTTACAGTTTTTGCCAATTGCTTACACACATGTTGCAGACTTTGGCCCACTGTGTCAAAACTTAACACACAGGCCGAATAAGACAAAGCACATGGAAATAAACTTCTAACTTATACGGCAAAATGAAACTCTTGAAACAAAACCTAACAATCCCATTTCAAAACTGTTTTTAGCATCAAAACAATACACACATGCATCTTTGAATTACTCTTTCCTAGCAGCAACAACACACAGATGTGCTTTATGCAAAACACAGCTGTAGTCAGTACTTTGGATGGTTTTTGACTTTACAAGTTTCATACAGATTTTTTTGTGAAAGATTGATTCACTACAGTTCATCTAGACACATGAAAATAAAAATAAAAAAGCTTCTGAAAAAAAGTGTATTTTGCAATGTCATTGTTTTGGCCAACAGAAAAACAAATAGGTAGGATGCAGTTCAAGAAGCAATTCAGTTTGTCAATATAAACTCTGAAATAATTACAGTAAAGTAAAATAAAATAAGTGTTGTAAGGAATGGGGCGGGTGGAATATGAATATTTTGGATACGGCCTCCCGTTCCATCACATGCTTCTTTCTTCATCCTTTGAGAACCAAGAGCGAAAATATTCCTGATATCCAGTATAAATGTCCTAATTATGGAACTACTGTGTAGTTGGGCTGGACTCTCTGCCCAGGCTCTTATATTGTTAGGCCATGATCTATAACATGGTTCATCATAGTGTCCCTGTTGTATGTGTCTCCGTCTGTTGTCTCCTTTGTCATCGTCCTCCTACCGCTCTCTCTTGTCCTCTTGCCCTGACTCTTACTGTCTCACAAAGAAGCTGAGCTCACCTGAGGTCTATTTGTAATGCTAAGGCTCACACCGATTGGTATTCAATTAGCTTTATTTTTTATTTTTACAGTTTTTTTCGATTGCTTAAGCACAATTTTGAACACAGGGCCCGATTTTTCAAAACATTAGACACAATTAGCCCACCAAACACTCAATTACCAAAACACCTCAGACCCTTTGCAAAATGAAATACTCTTCAAAACTATACACTATTTTATAAAAACCATATTTTGTTATGAAACACACACTTTTCATATGACTTCATTCTGTCTGAACCAGTTAAACACTGCTGTTGCTAACCTTCAACACTTTTAGTAATTCTACTTCTCAGTGATTTGAGTAATGTATAAAAAGTACACAGAGAAAGTGCAAATATACAATAAGTTCACCAAACACTTGACAAGACCAATGCTGCAGACTGAGGAAAATATCATTTATTTCTCTCCATGCACCCAAATCAGCCAACATGGAAAATCACAACCAAACATGTGTGCAGTAGTCTGCATAACACTGTTATCCCAGCAAACAACAACACACATACAATACTGTATCCAGTACAGGTTAAAAATCACAGATAATACTGTATATACATTTAAAAAATCTGATAAAGGAAACATAAAATACAGTTAATACTAGACATTATCTCTTAGCCTAGCTGGATCTGTCCAGAGAATTTCATCCACACCGCCACCATGCAGAGAAAAACTGGATAAGGAGAGTATGGTGGAAGGTATAGAACTGTGAACTGTGGATGGTGTAGAAACCAGTTCTGGACCAGAGCAGCATGGTGGAATGACACATTGTCCCAGATGACAATGTATTGCGTCTGGTGCATTTGTTTACCTGCTGTGACTATGTTTTGCAATCAGTCTAAAAATGTGAGTATGTGAGGTGTGTTGTAAGGGCTAATATTGGCATGACAGAGGAGGACCCCATCTCCTCTGTGGATTCAACCCCCTCACTCTCACTGTTATTCTGACTCCTTCCATTTTGGTTACTGTAAAGGCAGGTGAACTTACCTGCTGCATTAGTGCTTGAACCTGATTGGTGTGTCTAGAATAAAGAAATCATGTGTTTGTGTATTTGGGGGTTGTGTTTACTGATTGGCTCATGAGTTTGGTAGTTTGACAGTCAGTGCTTTGGAATTGCAATGATGTGACATTATGATAAACTTCTGTGTCTAATGTGTTTAAGTGTGTTTAGTGTTTTGCAAATCACTGTGTGTATTGTTTTGCAAAAAGTGTGAGGCTAACTTTGTGCTTATAGTGGTGCACATATAGCCAATGGTTTGCTTCTTGAGTTTAAGGTTTTGATAATTGTGTCATACTTTTGATTTTAGTGTTTGTGCGATCGTAAAAAACTGTAATGTGTGTGAGTCTGTGTGCTTTTCCAATTTTAGTTGTGTTTTGAATTTTAAATAGGTGTGTTTTCACAAGGATTGCAGGAGATTTCCTTTATGAACAATGTGTCTTGAGTAAAAAACAGTGTGTAGTGTTTTGCAAGAAGTGTGTTGCAGAATTTCAAACACAGTGCAAAGCCTATTTTGTGTTTGTGGGGTTGGTGCTCGTGTTTAGGGCATGGTCACAAAAGTTAGAGGTTGTGATCCTTTGGGCATAGCAACCACTATTAGTGTTTAAGCATTATGCAAAAACTGTAATCACATATTTTTTTTTACATTTTTGGGAAAAAAGTTAACTTTTCTAGGTCTGTTTTAAAGCCTACAGCAAATGTGTGCATTAGTTTGTCTTCTTCCAGTCCAGGTCTCTGAGAATGTGGGTCAATACCTTTGTCTCACAGCAGTCTACGTCTTGTTATTGTCTATGCTTGTGCAAACTAATTGTTATTTGAGAGTTTCTTTGTGTAGCTTTACCTTTTCTTGATCTTATTCATGCAGACCTGAACAAATACTTCCCTTCCTTTTCACCATTAATATGAACCAAAAGGGAAAGTCCATTCTTATGTCTGTGGACTGAGTCCTTATGTATGTGTGTGTGTGTGTGTGTGTGCGTGTGTGTGTGCGCGTGTGTGAGTGCGCGTGTGTGTGCGCGTGTGTGAGTGCGCGTGTGTGTGTGCGCGTGTGTGTGTGCGCGTGTGTGCGTGCGTGTGTGCGTGCGTGTGTGCGTGCGTGTGTGCGTGCGTGTGTGTGTGTGTGTGTGTGTGATGCATAGGTTGCATCCTTTTTTGGTGTTGTTATAACCCTTGCCTCCCTGTTTCTGACCACTAGGGGGTGACAGAGAGGCAGTCCCGTGCTCCGGTGATGTGCTAAAATGGATTTGGAACACAATGTACAGAACATAGAGTACAGCTGCATCAGTCATTTATGTTTATCACATGCGTGCCAAAGTGTCAACATGCAGCTCAGTTCAAAGTCATGTGAAGGAGCAACCACTGCTGAACTTTCCCTGAGGACATACTAATGTATATAGTATATGAGTAGTACAAGAGCACATGAGTTGTGTGGTTTTGAGTATATTCTGTTGTGCTGCCGAAATAAAGAAGAATTGTATTTATCTATTTTTTTGTATCTTAATATACAATATAAAAGTGGTTAGATCGATATGGTAAAGTGAAAAAGTACAATATCTCCATTTGAAAGGTGATGGAGTACTTAGCATGAAGTATGAAGTAGCATGAAATTGAGATATTAAAGCATCCTAAAAGTTGACTTGAAAAAACATATGTACATAATTATATTCCACCACTCCCTATTGTTTCAATAAATGCAATAATGCTGGTGAGCAACATGCCATTAAATCCTTATAGGTGCATTGTGTGCATTCACTTGAGGACATCTGTATTAGCACTCAGAGATCAGTTCAGGTGAACTACACATATCCTTCATTGCTTATTTGAAGTCAGGGACCTTTTCAGCAGGCGACAAATCCCATCTGTGCCCGTGCTTCTCCTCAGATGTCTATGTTACGAAGTACATTTACGATCCTGTTGTTGAACCTCCTGCGGCGACTTGGATTGGACGATGAAATTCCATCGGTGTGTGTGTGTGTGTGTGTGTGTGTGTGTGTGTGTGTGTGTGTGTGTGTGTGTGTGTGTGTGTGTGAGTATGTGCGTCAGTGTGCACGTTTGTTCGAGGGCCAGAACTTCATATAAGCCAATGTGTGTGCAAATGCTCACCAGACAAAATGTTTCCACCCCTGAATAGACCTAAATGTCAAGACCGAAACATGGGAAGATGAAAACACTGAACTGAGTGAACCACATGTTGCATTGGCACATATAGGTAAGTATATAACAGGTTTAACATGTAGCCTGCTGTACTGTTCTCTGTTTACTTTGGTGTGTGTGTGTGTGTGTGTGTGTGTGTGTCTCGTGTTAGAAAGAGACCTGAGGGAAATAACGTAGGGTTAAAAGTCAATGATCCAAAAATTGGAAAAAGGTCTCAAATCTGACATCCACTATCAACAGTAAGTGGATTGATCAGTGTGTTGACGCAGTGGAATCCCAGTATGCAGGTCATAAGGTCAGATTATAATGCACTGTGCATGTGCCATTTGTCTTTTGGTTTATGTTATACAGTAGATTAAATAAATAGTTTGGTGTACACACTCATTCACACAACTGTCATGGCTGTACGATAATTAGGAAACTACAGCCAGCAGCTTAGTTTAGCTTAAAGACAGTAAAGTGTAGGAAGTATTGAGTTGGGTAAATCACAATAGTTGAACAGTGTTATCTCCTTTGTTTAAAAACCAAAGTGTTTCCATGTGGTGATTTGCTGCACTATTTCTTTGCCAAGCGCATTTTGTTCCCTTCTGACAATGCCATGCCACAGGTTTCTACCTGTTAGCCTGTACCTTAGTTTAGCTTAGCACCTGTTTCCAGGCCCGGCTTCTGGCCGTGGCTTTAAAAATGTTCCATCTGGCCATGTCATACAACTAACCAACCCTAAATATGCAAGTATATAAAACGTGAATTAGTGGGCTTTGTACGTTCATTTCTCCTCTAGGCCTTGATTGTTTAATTTGATCTGTTAGAGGTCTGAGGAGATGAAAAGAAAATCATTTACTTCTTTTAAGTCCTATCATGTTTTGATCACCCAGACTTATTTTCTTCCCCCCAGGAAAGGAACACTTGTCACATTTTTGTTCAGGGAACCTCAACATCTTTTTAAATTTTTGTTTGTTTATGGTGTCAGTTGGTCCACATGCTGTTTGTATATGCAAAGAAACCCATGGCCCAAATGTACATTTCAGATGTCAGATGGTTTGTGGGTAAGTTGTAAACAACAAAGAATAGTTCAACTCAAAAAAGAGAGAAGTAGTTAATCACCACAATTAATTTTTCCATAAATCAATCAAATATCAGATAGGCCTTTGTGGATATGTCTAGACCCATATTTGACTCGTTGTTGGTAGATCACCTAAAGTTGTACATCTGAAAAAGTCATATTATTTTAACATTTCCCCACCGGAGAACAAAGGTACGTCTGTATCAGTATGCAAACACTTGTGCACATGCTCAAATCTGCATACATATTGCACATAGGTGTTACTGGTCTATTTGTGTACCACCATGCATGCAGTGCCGTTCACTCTGCATAAAACACAATCACTTGCACACAACATGCATTTGTCTGTTCTCCTCACGTTTTATGAGGCCCTGCACACATGTGATATTTGGCATCAGCGCTGTCAACTGTTGTGTAACACACAATGGAATGCCCAGCTACTCTTACCTCCCAAAACAGGATTTCGTTGTTGTTAAGTCATCATCAGCATCTTGGCTTCAGAATCTGTTTTCAAAAGAACTTTCAAGGTCATTGGCCCTCTTCCAGTTAGCTGTTGTTAGGGTCATATCATGCACTTTATAGCATGCATACAGCTTAATAAACAACACAACATTTCTAAAAACATCGCATTTCTTACCCATAAAGAGTTAGGCTTTGCAGCGAGGACAAGGTTGTCGATTTAACAATGAACGCTGTGTTTATACGTAGCACCATTGACTATGCAAAAGGACCATCTAATGTAAGGGGATTGCATCAGCAGTCATGCATACATCACTCACACTCATTCCTAATAGCAAGTGTGAAAACTTAATAGGGAATGTGCAATGTAGAACACAAGACACACACATGTATAAATACAATCCATATTAATCTAGACTTATGTCCCTAAATCTATTGTCCGAGTGGATGATGAAATTTCTCTCTAAACACATTATACTCTTTGAAATACTGCATTTTAGACATTTTAATCATTATCCATGGTAATCAAAAAATAGAAATTGATGATCCAAACTGTCATGCCATGCACACATTACTCCAAGCAACACAGTCCATCCACCAGCAACACACATGTCTTCATTGTGAGCTCCTGAAGTCCTGACCCCTGACTTGTCCCACTGAACACACACAAACACGCACACTCAAACAAAACCTCTCCTGGTCGATCTCTGGGTAAATAGTGAAGCATTCCAGAGTGTGGAGACTACGAGGGTTAAGAAGGATGATTAAATCCTCCTTTTATCAGCAGAGAGCGGATGGACCAGTCGACTTCCAATCCGCTCAAGCAGATGCTAAGATCAGATAGTTAAACACTGGCTTTTGATAGTACAAGAAGTCATTTGGACATAGTGATGCTGTGTCAGCCCATGAAGGTAAACTCAAGAACCACCTTGAATTTCTTTGGGAGGGTCACAGGGCACGACTGGTTAATCTAGTTTACAGGGCCTGATGCTGATATACCTATACACAGGCCTGCTGTTGTTTTGCTGTGGAACATACTGATATGACAATGTTAAAAAATATATGATATTTCAGTTGCTTTCACCATTACATTATCACATTGGTTTTACTCTACTTACCATGCACAATCAATCTAACATTACTTTATTTTTCTTAAACTGAACAGATATTTTTCTATGATATCCTAACCTTGATGGAGCCAATTGGTTTAAAGTCACACTACTTATGTATGTAATGTTGTGAATCTATGTGTGATCGAAATAAACTGAACTGAACATAGACTGAAATATGACTGTCATGACAAATGGTTATGCTTGATTTTTACCCTATCCACCAGTGTCTCATCTTAAAGCACCACTGTGCCTTGATGCAGCCATAGCCACTAGCATGGCCCAAAGAAGACTCAACTGCACTATACTACACTTATACAATCACAAGAAACTCCGAGGACACTGAGGAGCTCTTTTCAAGTGAGGTGCCCCCTTCAAACCCGACCCCTTCCTTAAACTGCATATGTGTGCTTGTCTCTGCAATTCAGGATTCAGCCTGTTCAAACCGGCTGTGAGGCTGTTACAAGCAGGTTTTGTACTGTGCAGCAGCCAGGCAGGCCAGCAGTTTCACCCAACAGGTATCAACATGGAGGGGGAAAAAACATATGGAAAAGTTCAAAACTGTGATGTCCATATACACACAGATGGCAACGGAATCAAGAAAAGAGCACACAGAGGCAAAAACATAAACACACAGGTAAATTCCATGGTACCTGCCGCTTAAAAAGTCACCACAGCAGGGTTTGGGTATCGATCGTCAGAACTCAGTGTCACAGATCAAAATATGGAATGTTTGAACTTAAAGCTTTAAAATATCTTTGTACTTCATTTATAATCAACACAGACCTTGTGATGTCTTTCCCAAATTAGTCTTTCCTAGAAACCCTGGAGGCAATGTTCCAGAAGACAACCCCACACTTAGCACACTAAGTTACAGCACATAACAAACACAAGCAATATCAGAAAAAACAAAGGACTTATGAAGCATTTTACACCTACAGTAGATGCATGTGTGTGTGTATGTGTGTGTGTGTGTGTGTGTGTGTGTGTGTGTGTGTGTGTGTGTGTGTGTGTGTGTGTTCAAACAGACATGAGCATACTCTGTCATGTAATACATACAGTATGTGAGCTTGTTCACCGGATAACATGACAAGTGCACATGACAGTGCAATGAATCATGAGTAAAATAACCTTAGCGACCGATCCAATCACAACTTCCCATCCTGCTTTATTGCTTAAACGGGTGCTGTCCTGATGAAGCATGTACAACCGCTCCCTCTGATCCCCGACAGCCAACTCTGAGTATCAGTTACATGGGGCGCTCTTTTTCCAGGAAGTTGCTTCGGCGATAGACCTGGAAGTTCCAACTGGATGCGGTTGCACGGTTTAAGATACATTTGAATAGCAACACATACCTCAACAGCCTCTATTACAAAATCTGACCCTGCATTCCTATACCCATATCTCCCTGCTATTCAGTATGGATTTAGGATGTCCCAATTCTTCTGATCAGATGCAGCATGCTTAAAAATACCCAGATGCCCTTCTTCATACGGTCCTAACTTTTTGTGTGGAAATCAGCATGCTTTTTGGGCGATTCTGACCCACAATCCAGTGCGCACAGGAAGTGACGTAACATCGACGGAGCCTCTGAGTGAACACAACCAGCGATGCGACGAAAACGAGAGAGAGACAATATCAATGCCTAAACTGCAGGCTAACAAGATACGTTTTCAACTCTGCTTTATATATTTATAGCAGTCTTGGGTGTGAAGTTCTGGAACTGGATCGGGTGCCGGAAGAGTTGCAGATACAGCAGTGACAGATATGGAAATGGTTTAATTAGAGATGGTAGTAGTAGAAGTAGACAGAGCAGTGGGTGTGTCATTTGGAGCAACATGTGCCGCACGTGTGTTTTGGAATTTTCTTCTTGCCCTACATACTCTGAGCATGCAAGCCCATAGAAGCTGATTCAGATGCAGGTATAAGCAGGCCAACATTCTAACACAGGGGCAAGATGTAGGGCCTTAAATCCTTGTTTCCCTCACTCAGGTGTTAGAAACCCAGCAAGGCTGTGGAAAATCTTTGAAAATCAATATAGAGTCTGGAGCACCAAAACGTATATCACGGTTTACATAGGGTAACCTATATACTGTACGTTATATGTGCATGACACGTCGCTGGTTCAAAGTCCTCGACCTATAGTTGGGAAAATCAAGGTGGAGACTGACAATCAGTAAGTATATCGTCCCCTTTCCTCTGCAGCCGAACATGCAAGCTGTCACTCCTGCAATGGAGCAACTGCATGGACAACTAGTGGAACACCAGCTCCGAATGCATCACTGTGATAAAGACAACAAAAAAAGGCAAATGTGTCCTTTTGTTCTATCAATTGATTGATATCTCAATCATTCAAGACAACTTGCAGGATAACCTCAATATCTCATTGTATCTTATATACAGAGCTATTCCATGGAAAGATGCTACTTCTTTACAGTATGTGCTAGTGATAAGATTAGGGGATTTTAGTTAGTTAGCTAGTTTTGGCCAAAGAAATTTTTTTTCAGATCAGTTAGATAATGATTGAAATTGAAGAATGTGTCATATAAGGTCAACAGGTAGGCTACACAACGGAAAACAGTTCACCTGTGTAGGTGCAGTGCCAGTGAGTTCAGTGTCATGTCTCAACTTATACAAGATCACGTTTGCTGCAGAAAAAGTAGGCCATGTGGCCCAAAGGCATGCTCCTCGAGTGATATATGTCAAGGCCTGACAATGGCCTAATGAGCCACTCCCTCACTCAGATAGCTGTACTGATGGAGAGAAAGAGGCCAAACGTCTGCGAATACTTGGAAGGCGTATCTAAAGTTAACTGACTGGGGGGAAAAAAGAGTAGCTCACTTTGAGGACTATGGTATGGATCTTTACGACTTTACGAAGATCTGTGAAAAGCACCTTACATGGGCTACCCAGTTTGTTTGACTCTTACTCCTCTCATGGAATAAATAACTCCCAGAAGGCAAAAATGAGATCATTTAGAGATGAAAACTAAGGGACTGTGAGTCTATAATTCCCAAACCACTGTCTATTCCCAGCTCTGGCTCCCACAACCACTGCTATTCTAACAAACATTCCTCACCAATCTGGGACAGGAAATCAGCAGCTCACTGTGTCCGTCTACTCTCGTTCGGCAGCTCAGCAAAAAATGTGCCCATCAAAACCATGTTGGGTGCTGAGAAAACATTCTCAGGCTGCAGATACTGATTTGCAAAAATAACGGTCTTATCTCAAATTGAGTGATTTTTAAAAAGGGATTAACAAATGCAGCCAATACTAATAGTAAAAAGTGTCACTTGATTTATGTAAATTTTTACAAAAAAATATGTTTTAAAGCTAGAAAGTTTGTTCACTAAAAAGAAAAGTATGTAGCTTATACATCCAGACTAATGAAAAATATAGGCCAATATATATGTGTAATAAATATCACCCAATGAGAGACTTCAATGATCCAACTATCTTGTTATGCATTGTTTCAAATTATTTATTTATTAATCATTTTGATGTAGTTGGCTATTTCTCCTTATTTTTGATTCCTTTCTGACATGTCTGAAGGATGATGTCCAAGAAACTCAACATCTTCTCTTAAATGAAGTTTGGCATGGATATATATAGAAAGATTGTTGCATGACATTTTATTCTTAACTTGCATGACAGTCACAGTGCCAAATAGTTGTGGTTTCCATTTAAATTTCGCAACCGGGTATTGCAAATGCTTCCCTCCATGTGTTTCCTATAGCGGCATGGGGAAGGATTAACAGATGGCATTGTTAGATTGTGTGACAGCGCAGGAATGGTCGTAACATTTGAAATTAAACTGCCCTTTAAGAATGTTGAGCAAGACTGATAGTCTAGCAACTCGGTGAGGTAGACACAAGATTTGGCTTGAGCTAAATGTTACAGTCAGCGTCATGCTAGTATGCTAACAATGACAATGTTTTGTGTTAGCCACCTTGGCAATACACACAGCTGAGTATGACACAAACCTCATTAGTTCAGCTATTAGTTTAGTTGGGCAGTAAGGTGGTGTCCCCATGCACCCCATAGATATATGTTTCTAACTTACTTTTTCTTGTAATATTCAAGGTGTTTACTTAAACACATTTGTATGTTCCACCAATTGTAGGGGAGAACGGGGTAATCTGAGCCACTTTTTACATTTGTTCCCCTCTAAGGGAGCTAAATTCACACATCTCCCATTAATTCAGGATGTTTCCTAGAAATGGGCATTAGCAGAATTTTTTCAAGACAAAGGGCAGTGAAAATATGATTGTTTTAAAAAAAAGTTGTCATGTGGCTCACTTTACCCCAGCTGTGGGGTAAACTGATCCACTTACTTTTTCCACTCTGAAACTACCATAACAACACATATTGTAACAGTAAGAACCCTGAAAGCTAGCCACACATTCCAGAACTAATGTCGGACTAGTACAAGAATGATGGGGTTTGGTCAATTAAGCAAAGCAAATTTTCTAAACACTTGAAAGTAACTCTGAACAAAACCAAATACAACATATTATAATTCAAACGGTTTTAATAAGATTCAAATGAAAGTTAGAACCAGTTAGATTAGAACACAGTCTGGGGGTCAGAACACAGGACCCTTAGAGCCAGCTAGTGTCTGGGGGTCAAAGCATAGGAAAATCAGAACCAGCGAGAACAGTCTGGGACTCAGAACACAGGAGAAGACCCAACTGGATTATAACATCAGCCTGTCATACTCTACAACTAGGCCTACTCTACATTCCAGCCCTGAAGGTTACAGGGAAAGATGAGAAGGTGCTCTTTCCGTGTGGTTGCCCCAGGTCGTCTTCCTGGTGTATTTCCTTGGCATGATGGCTTTTCTACAATGTGTATGACAAAATAAAACATATGTCATGTAATATTACGTTAAAATATGTTTAAGACTAAACTTAACTTGTGCCTCATGGTGGGGGAAAGTGAAACAGTGGCTCACTTTCCCCCACAGCATTTGGCTCACTTTCCCCCACCACCACAATTTGAGAAAAAACTACCTCTCTTAGCATTTCAGGCTAATCTTCAGTTATCAGCATCACATGGTTTCATATGTTGGTAGTTCATCAACACGTATGATAGAAGATTTTCTACGTGAATGCTTTGGCACAACAGTTGATTAAGTTGACAGCAAGAAAATTTACTTTTACATGCAAAATACCTATTTTGGTGAAAAAAACATGCTTACCACAGCACCATGAGGTCCTCTCTTTCAGGGCCATGGGGAAATGAGTGGAGCTTGAAAACATATATCTCACATGACCACAAATGTTTTCCGTTGCCTAGATACAGGGGGTGGCTCACATTACCTGATGCCTCAGATTCCCCCGTTCTCCCCTATGTATCTTAAAATCAACACAACTTCTGAAGTAGATATCATTCAAATACAAATGACAAATTCTGATTATTTTGGAATGGGAAATTGCTTGTTAGGGTTATTGTCATGATTTTAGCAAATGTGGTTTCTTAAAACTTGAAAATAAGGGAGGAATATTGAACAATTGTGCACATTCTCGCGTTAAATAGGCTATTTGCAGGTCGTCAAATAATAAAATCCACTCAACCTTCAGTGTTTTTCCAACACATTAGGCCTACTGCACACTTTCCATTTTCTGTTTGCTCTGAATAAATGGCATCAGCTAAAATCATAAAGTGAAATGATGGAAAACCCTGTGGGAAAGACCTTTGAGCCCATAAATAGAGAAATAAACAGCCTTTCAGTCTGGAGATAAGCCGCTTTTCAGTAAATCCTGATGAAAAGGGAGCCGTAGGGAGATAGAAAACAAATCAGTGAGATTAGGAGACAGGACATGACGACCCACATCACTCCTTGGTTGGTTAAAGGGCTGAGATACAGTAGCCTAAAGGAGCTATAACAGCAAAAGATAACCTTTAAACTACACATTTATTTGTCAAGTAAGCTCATACTGTATATACTTATAAAGGCTACTTTTACTTTACATTTTGGAGCATGTATCTTCCCTACCTGACAGTGATTTAAAATAAAAAGAACAACACTTGACGACCCCTGTAAAAAAGAATGGATTTTTATAATTAACAGTCTATTTTGAAATGATCGGAGGCTTAACTGTTGCAGCCGATAGAAGCAGATGCTGTCGATTGTGCTTCAGGGCGGGGTTAGCGTGGGATTCTGACAGACATTGTGTTCACTGCAGTCTGCACGTTGGACACCATGCAGTCACACCATAGAGGCTTCCCGGGGCAGATAGTGGCCACCTCACAGTGAACCTCCATACAGCACATGTTGCAGACCACGCACGTGCATCACACAGTCACCTCAGCCTGACTCTACCAGGGAAGCTGATGTGATATGTTATGGTCCGTGTGCACATGAGGGAATATCCCACTCAAGTTGGTGCTTGTAGCCTACACTCTATACATTTCTAGAGGTTGTCTGAGTGCATGAGGTTCACATGTCTTCACTTGTGCTTCTAGTAATTCCTAGATCAAAGATCAAATAAAAAACGTCATACAGGCTGCATACATTTTGCCAGTATGGAGGGCTGTCTAAAAATGCCGATATGTGTCATTCAAGCTCCTCTGTGAATAAGCTGACAGCAATAGGAAACCTCCATTCGTACCTTTCCGACATCCAATTGTTTCCGTTACTTTTCGAGACCAAAGAAACATGTGTTTAAATGTCTCTGTGCTCTTTTTGAGCTCCTTCCACAACTTTTTCTGTCACTTTTATCCTCACAGCCTAATGTTTAACTATCATGTCTGCCCCCTCTTTGTTACGGCTTTTCACTCGTCCTCTGTGAATACGTTTGATTTAAATTGACCTAACGAGGGCCTCAAATGCTCACAGCTTGGGACCCCCAAATATTTCTTAACCTGTCCCTGAATAGATATTATAGAGGGAACTGTGATCTTACTCTAATGACTTTTCAACAGTATTCTTATAAGACGATAGTTCAGAAGAATACACGAAGGATATAATATATTAATTTCTTTATTGAACATAAACACAACACATACAATATGTTTACACGTTGGGCGGAACATACAGTAGAACTTATTAACAGAAAAAAAGTCTACTCTATTAGCTGTCCAGTCCTTAAAAAAGTGCCAGTATGCTTCTAATGGAATCACTCACAAAACTCTAAAACAATATTTCTTCATTATGATACAGCCTTTCAAGATTATGGTTCATTTTTAACATACAAGATTATACATAGATGAGCAATACACCTTCTCACAACCTGCCATTTCTCATTATTGCTCTGCTAAGCGACTTTGAACTCAGTGACTGGAAAATGAAATGAAGATGACAATCCTGCTTCAGTCTCTTGTACACACCTGCAGCTTCAGATAGCAGCCATTCCTGTATAATTGTTTTCCTTTTACAAAAAGCTTCCTAAAGGCGTTCTCAAACATCTACAAAGCCACCTCCTCTTTGAGCTTCACATGGTTGACTGTTAAGGCCACATCTCTCTCTCTCTAACCTTGTGCTTCTTCTGTGAGAATTGGTTGGACGTTAAAACAACATAATTAAAAAGGGAATGGAGCCAGCCGCCACTTCCATCCCCAAATAATGACCCTCCTCTCCCCACATTCCCCACCAATGACCTTATCCCCTATCCCTTTGTCTCTGTGGCTCAAAACCAGGCCGATTTTGGTGACGCATCACCGGTTAGCCAATGGGCGCCCTTCGTTTGGGCTTATGTCCTGCAAGCCTAGCATCACTGATACGTCAAAGTGAGATTTTATTTTTTTGCCCAGTGATGTGCGAGGGGGGGAGGGGATGGTGAGAGCTATGGGGGAGGAGCTATAGTGGCGTGGGCACGTGGCGCCCAACGAGGCCTCAGCATGTCACGGGGCATCACATCAGACAGCGAGCAGACATGCGCACTTTGTAAACTGCACGCCTAGCCAGAGAGACAAAGGATGTGCAAAAAAACTGTCGCCAATCTGCGTAGAAGGGGAGATGGGAATCAAGTGTATGAAAATCAAATAGTTCTCTCCCACTCAACTAATGAGCCCTTAAATGACCAATTCCCTCTATAGACTTCAAATTAAGGCATATTCACAAGCCAACCAATAACTTCCAACATTTTATTTGCTTTTGTCAACTCATCACTTGCTTAAAGGTCTCTTATGTGATGCGTTTGGGTTGCTCCAATGAGTTGTCATTGCCCCTTTGAACACACCTTTCATCTGTAATCTGAGCTCCATTATATAAATGGCCACTTGCTTACAGAAAGCCTGACATTCATGGTCTTCTCGGAACTGAAATACTTGATGAGTATGTTCTCAGAAAAAGACAGGTATGCCTTTGTTGCATCGGTTTACCCACTCAAGCAAAGACATCCCTATATAACCATATTTTTTTGCAAATTCACTAGAAATGAAGGGTTGCGTGTGCAGAGGGCACACTAGTAGTTGGAGATAAATGCAACCTCACTTAAAAAAAATTAAATAAAAATTCTAACGTGTACATCAGCCTGACCACTTCCTGTTGCGTGCAGACGACACCACAGATCCTCTGATACAGGAAGTACTCTGCAGTTTCCAATGCCAGCCAATGAGCTGTCTAAACCCAACTCGGATTGTTTCAGTTTGTAGCAAAAGGGTTGTCTTGTTAAATCAGTTAGCTTTCAATATTTCAAACAATACCACTAAACAACCGCTGTACATGTCAACATATTCACAGCTTTATTAAATCATTACAAAATAAGGAAATACATTCATTCATCAATAAAAACAAGACAGAATCATGAATTTAGCTTTGATTAAAAGTCTGCACACTCATGCAATGTTCAATATCTCCACCAACATGTAGAAGCTATTGCATTAAAGGTTCTCAACTAGGGTGCTTATCATGGTAGACACATAACAGGTCTTCATATACGTAGTTACGTTAAATCACAGCGAGAAAAATAGTTGAAGTTTGAAGTCCCTTTGCGGATCTATTGTAGCACTTAAAACATTGCCACACTTTTGTGCAAATATTCACTGAATCCCTGGTGAATACATCTCACAAGCATTTATAATGACAGCTTGTGAATACAGCTCCAGATCCGTTCAGAAGGGTCTTCCATGACCGAAAAACGTTTTACTTGGAACACTAAAATAGAGTTGGGCTAACTTTTTCCATCCCCTTTAAAATCATGTTCTGGGTCTGCCATCACTTCGTTACAAGGTACAGTTGCAGTCAGCCCTTTAATGAAAGGCATTAATGTTCATGTTTTGAGCTATATGGAAAGGGTTTGAGCACTGGCAAAATTCACAGTAAATTATAATTTTTTTTCCCTTTGTAGTTCAGAACAGTATTGACGGCATTTTGCAAAACATGTTCCTTTGTAACAACTAATGGTCAGACCCAGTTGGTTTTGATCCCCCACCCAAACCCGTCCACAACACCAGCCCTACCCACGACCCCCAGTGAGCCATTCCCCACAAAACCCCCCTCAGGGTCCCGACAACAGAAAGCATGGTAACACTTTAGCAGAAGTCCGGAAATCTATGCGCACGGTGAGAGAAGGGTCCCAGATATTCAGTGTCTGAGTGCGACTATGATTGTGAGGTGAGAAAAAGTGCAGTTCTGGAAGACACTACTGCTGCTGTGTGTCTCTGCATCTGCCCCCCCCACCCCCCCTCGCTCCACCTCCTATTGATTAATTATCTCCAAGATCGAGATTGGCCAAAGTCTCTTCAGGGTGCAGGCTGGGCCGGGCCATTGACCTTCTCCGTCATCTGTTTGGCACTGTAGTAGGACAAGCTCAGGCCCATGATGGCCAGCATCAGGGCTATCTGGTTGACGGCACGGTCCTGTGGCTGTGTCTGCACCTCGCCGGCAACTTGCCTCTAGAAAAGAGACAAAACAGGATAGAAAAGGGTCAGTGGTCAGCCAGCTTGTCAATAGAGATGCTAACACCTGATTGCTAAAAAACTAGCATCTTGTCCTTATACGCTTCGTTCCCTAAAAATCTAACATCTGCAACTTGTGTTCCACATCCCTCTACCATGTGAGCAAAGTTTTGGCAAGAACAGTCATTACACATTTATGAGGAGGCAAGACTTTAGGAAAAAGGGGAACACAATGTTCTGTGCACAAAGTAGCGTATTGGTTGCATCCAGCATCAAACATCGTGTTGTATACAATGACTGCCTACATACTATCATGCCACTGTCTAGGTTCGCTAAATGGACAACTCCCTCTTGCACCCGCAGCAGTGAGCTAGCTTTGTAATGACAGCATTTTAAAAAAAAAAAAACACGGATGCCACAAAAGAATCCCCCCCCCCCCTTATTTTCATATTTTATAGATATTGATCAAAAAGGGAACTTATTTTTAATGGCATAAATTCAACCATTTTAATGACATACATTCAAATGTCTGGTAATTCAAAATAAATCCAGATCCACTGAAAAGTAACCCTGGCAGTAGAATCCCCACTATAAATAGTCTGCATTATTAAAAGGGTGATGACGTGGCATCGTGTCATCTCTTATGCAACAGCCAGCCATCACTTCTCTCCGGTTTGTTAAGCTTTTGAGTCCATTCAAAGCCATAGGAAGAGGCAGCCTTTGTTTCCAAATTAGTGTAAATATGCGTACATGGACTTCTGCACAATGGTCTAGACGTATGGAGTCACTACTGATGACCCGTATTATGATGACAGCGGGAGGAACAAAAGAAAATCGGAGAAGAAACTATATCGCTGTGATGAGTGTCACACCTAATTATATATTGGCAATGAAAGTGGATTGTGGGCCCCCTTTGTCTGAAAGAGGTTCAGATTAGAACCAGTGTCAATGCCTATGTCAGCAAAAGATCGACTGGTAGACAAGTTTACACTAAAAATACAGTCCAAAAAGTAGAAAAAAAACGCTTTTTTTTTCCCCAGTGGGAATGTAAGCTCCACAATTTGATCCACGACAGATGGTCTGGTGGAGATTCGAGAAACACACGTAATCATTTCATACAGTATCTCACCCATCATCTTCACTCCGATCTAAAGAGTAATTGAGGAGCTGAGTGTTTCTTCATGAAAAAACTGCACATACCTGAAGGAGGCGGAAATATCCAGGGGTCAGTCTGCCCAGTCTGATGATCATGTCTGTAGGTGTGGTGTGTGAGGTGTGTTGATATGGAGGGAAGAGCTGGGGGGGCTCCTGGAGATCTGCAACGAAAATGGAGGATTCATTAAGTAAGAAAACACTTACAAAAAAGCTTCAGACAACAGAAATAATTTATCAAACAAACATTTCCACAAGTAGTGACTGGGAGGTCCATCTCCCATAGGAAATTAAGCAAATCTAGTCCTGTAAATTTCCAGTCCTGTATTGAGGGACGTGAATCCAGAGATAGCACAACTTTAGGAGCATCAGATACAATCAACTTTCCATGCATGCAAAGAACATCTCTTGCCTGCGGCCATGGCACAAAACTTGTGTGAGCAGATCAAATATGAACCCCATGCAGAGAAACCCAACACTAGACCAATTATGAGACATTTCACATATGGAATCTTTTTAGATTGGCGCCATTCCTTCCACGAATCCCCTTTTATTAAACAATCATGTTCGAAACCAAACGTCTGAAACAAAAGCTTCACCCAAGCCTTTATTTGTGCTGCGTCAAACTGACGCGCCAAAGAACAGGGCGATTTCTCATTAATTTGCATATGGTCTATCCTTAATACATTTGAAGAATGTGGTGCTTTACGGAATTATTGGACATCAGTTGTTGATAAAGAACATCAAAGAAAAGCCCATGGCGGGATGGATATCTGTCCAACCATGTCTTTGGAGCAAAAAGAAGCCAACAATAAGTCGCCAAGTGTTAAACATTTTTAGACCGACTGTACAAAATGGCTCATCTTTACTGGTGCAAGAATGTGCAAAGGGGAATACAGAAGGTTGCGCATTACAAGACACTTTGGGGAGTCACTTCCAAATTGGGATTGACCACTGAATTTTTGATGAAGGTTCAAGGGAAGACAAGGATTGTGGAGAGGGTAAAACATATGTGAAGCATCAATGTGCCAACCTGTTTTGGAGTTACACCCCTTTGAGAAAAAAAGAGAAGTAATCCAAGCTTTCAAAGTTGCTCCTCGTGTGAAGAAAGTGTGAAAACGATCAGCTTCGGAGAGCTGAACATTCCTGCTGATGGCGAAAAAAAAAATAAAAACCATGCCAGAAACCGAACCAGTTGGACCCTCTACTTCCCAGCCACACTGAAAAACCCTGAACAGATGCCAAACCCAGTGACTACTACCCAACTACTGAGAGCGCTTTTGGGCAGTGCTCCGCCTTTATACAGCCCCGCTCTCACCCAACCAGCTCTGCAGGCTTGCCTACCAATACACGCCTACTTTGGAACAAACGCACCGCTGTCAAAATGAATTACTCACAGTAGGATAGTTACACACACACCTCTTTCCTCTTCCTTCCAAAACAATAAGAACACTCATTGTTTGCTCATTTAGTCTACTCAAGTCAAAAATCAGGATTATTTACAAAACAATACAGCATGACAGTGTGTTCTTTAAGCAGCACGCATGCCATAGGGTAGAGTTACATAACCTGCTTGATATGTTCTCTTAATCTCAAACCAAAGCATCATTTAAATGTCACAGCAACAGGGCTGTCCATCAAGAACATGCCAAACCACAGATACATAGGACAACATTCCTCTTAAAGAAACATTTTGTGTTGTCTTTTCATTGCTTGAATAGCCATCAGCAGTATTATATAATCTGTGTCCATGTCACTGAGCAAATAGTTGCAGTTGCTCTCTATGGACCTTTAAAATGACTGAGCAAAGCCGATGTTTACAAAATGCAAACTGAGTTGACGAACATCCACTGGTCCCAAAGTGATTTCAAAAAGGTTTGTTGTTTTAAGTGTCGCAACACAATTGTGGCATCGCACAAGATGTTGGCTGGATATTTGGAATTCTAGCAAATAAAGGTTTGTTTACAAGATACAAGTCGCAACTTGAATGAAGGCGGCAAGGTTTTGGATCAAATATAAATGTTAAGCCACAAATTGGCCTCCGATCCAACAACAAGTGATCGAGGGCGTCAAACAGGGACACACTAATAGTCAGTCCCATCATCAAAAGGTGCCGTCCAATTAGGAGCTTAAGGCAAAAGCTTGGAACAGGATTACCAGCAGCAAGTTTACAATGGACACCATACATCTTATAAAATTGCTTTTGGGTGTCAAAGATAAAACCTGCATTTCTTTGTTCGTGGAGACACACGGAACTGGTTACCTTAGGTTCTTTCAAAACCAATTACCAATCTGAAAAATATAAACACAAGGAGCAGTCCACTGATTGAGTTTAAGTTTGTCATGAGGACTGAAAACAGTCTCAAGTGTTTTCTGTCACTTGTTCGACAAAGTTTGAGAAATAGATGAAACTTCAGCCTTGAACAGACTACAAACTGGAGTTGTGGGGTAAGAAAGAAGGACTTTACAAGGCAGGGGGCCTCTACGAACAGTCAAATCTCCTAACCTTTAATCAACCTTAACTCTAAACTTCATCAGGTCAAGGAGAGAAGAGAAGGTGCTTCCTTTCGAAAACATAGGAAAAGACAGCACTGTTTGAAAGGAATCCGACCACACTTTTCCTAACCGACGTCATTGAGCGATCGCAAGTATTGCTGACATGGTTCTCTAGCGTGACACGACACTATTTTCCGGAAATGGACAACAACAAGCACTCGTTCGATCCATGCGTTCTTGTCATATTGATTTCAATCAGGTTGTCCCCAACAGAGTGAGAATAACTTAACGGACTTGGCCAAGGGGAATATTATGGCCACTTGAAATCCGAATTCACATGTGAAAAAAAGGCTACACTTATGTTGAAATTAACTGCCCCCAGTAGTCTTCATTAAATGTGAAGTTAGAATTGTATTTTCTTATGGTGTAAATGATGGGCTACAAAAATAACTATTTTGATGTTGGTCTTTATGAGTTCTTTATTGTCTTTATGGGCGGGGGGATTCTTTTCTTTTAGTCGAGTTAAATCAGACTCTTCTCCTCTTCCGTTTTAACCACCGTGTCTCTCGTTCATATTCGTGTAGAGTCGGTAAACTCTGTCGGTTGCCTGTTGCTTTAAATATTGCCGTCGTAAAGGATTATGGGATACAACCATCTTCTTTCCTTTTGCAAAGGTTGGTTCAGGAGTAACCTATGCTAAAGGAGGGGTTAATGGATGCATCGAGGCATTTGGGGCGACTGTGGCTCTTGGGGCGACTGTGGCTCAGTTGGTAGAGCGGGTCGGCCGATGATCAAAGGGTTGGAGGTTCGATCCCCGCCCTGCCACCTGTGTCATAGTTGTTGTGTCCTTGGGCAAGACACTTCACCCACCTTGCCTCGTGTGAATGTCGATAGTTAGCCTGCTATCGGTGTATGAATGTGTGTGTGAATGGTAACGTGTAAATGGGAACAGGTCTCCCTTGCAAAAGAGTCTTCGGACTCAATGGGATATACCTGTATAAATAAAGGTTAAAAAAAAAAAAAAAAAAAAAAAAAAAAAAAAAAAAGGCACCTTTCCTAAGCATTTTAGAATTCGAACCACCTTTCCGCCAAATACTTCCAGGTCATCTCGTTAAGAAAGGACATTTCCTATGCAAAAAAATTCTATTCGTAGAGGCCCTTGGGGTCTAATATAAGACTATTAGGTTGCATTCTGGGAGCTTTTTATGATGCTGCTCCCATATAGAGGACTCAAAGCCAGGACCATCATCTCTCTTCGGCCTTAATTTTGAAAAAAAATAAATTCCGCTGAATGTCGGCTCTTGGATCCTTTTTACAATAATCTTCATTACAGAGCAGAACATTTGGAGACTATCGCTGTAGTTTTATTAAGTATAAAAATTGACTGAAACTGGGGCTCACATTCGTCATGATTTTTTTCCCACTTTTTTTAAATGGACTTGCAACTGGTTGTAGCGCATCACAACAGAATGATCTTAATCTTTACGTGAATGCAGGAAACCCTCACTGGCAGCTGACTGAGTCAGTGTTAAGGAGTGTTTCCACACATGCTTCGGCAAGAATGCAGGTGAATCAACTGGGAACTATTAAGGCTTATCGGAGGCATGGCATGAAAGCAAGAGGGTGTTTTCCTATTTGTGCATCACTTGCTGCCACATTTCAAAATACTAGCTTCCAGCAATACAGACTCAATGAGTGTCTTGGCTTCCGGAGATGCTGATACACAATAGATCTACTGTACAATAGGACATCCAAGACTGATGTTTGCTTCAGCTACTTCATCCTGAAAAACGGCATCATCATTTTAAGTGATACAAAATTGATGGTCAAATCGGTTAGCGGCAGATTATTCCGTGCCTTTCCATCAGGAGAGGGTGTGAACACATACTTCCTCTTCTCCCACAGAGATTGGTAAATACAATAGGATGTCATTCAGTGTTACAGTCAAATGTGTATCGGCCCCTTAACGTTTACTGGGAACACTGTGTACATAACGCCAAACAGCCAATGAAATCTCAGCAGCGCTCCTTTGCTCCCGCCTTCTCACAAATCACTCTCTGCTCCCCTCTGAAGCCGAGCGGCATACAGCAGGGGGATCTCCTGTGACAGCGTGTGGACAACCGCTGTGTGAACGATGGAGGGATCAGCAGCTGCAGGGAAAAACTACTCTGCGAAGCAAAAAAAAGGGGCTCCAGCCAGACACGTTGGATTACATCATCACCCGCTGCGCTCACTTGTCTGGGCATCCTCCACACGCATGACGATGGCATGTAAACCAATGTTGCCATGATTCCTCTGCGTTCAACATCACCAGCTGGGTTGTGTTGTTTTTTTAAGCAATGCTGAATCAAGTGGGGGGGACTGCTTAACGATAATTTTTTTTTTTTGGGGGGGGGGGGGATCTAATAATTGATTATTCCACTCTGCGAATAAAATAGAGTTCACAAGACATGTTGCCAACCATGGTGGCACCTAGGGCTCTTATACTTCCGGCGCACATGACACTGAAACACAAGACACGGCGGCCATTTTGGACCCCCAGCTGTGAAGCGTCAACATGGCTGATGCACGGAAACGAGGTGAAAGTTGAATTTTGGATATATAGCCAACACAGAGGTCCATGAACAACAAAGCTTTGTCCTCTTTATGTCAGCCTGATCTCACTTGTTAATTAGCATTAGGTTAAACCTCCTCCCCACTGAAGACAACCCAGTAAGCCCACACAAGTGTACATCTAATCAAGGAGGGGAAAGTGACCCGCCAGACCCCGGTCCAGACTCTAGTCCAACCTGTGATGATATGCAGACGACCACAGCTGACTTAATAGTAGGCCTAGCCTAGATGCACTAAACTAAATATTATTGTCTCATTTTAGACATTTGATTGATTCAAACGAGTCAAACATCAAAATCCACATCAGGTTTGAAGATCTACATACACTTAAAATCTTATTTTCCCCCACTAACTGGCTGTACTTCTCAGAAATCATTAGAAAAATGGAAAGGTGCTGTCTGTAGCCGAATGGGGTGCGTGTTCTCCTAGAGTACAAAATGTACAGAGAACAAGCCATGCGCACAGTAACTCCACATTTAAAGTCAGATAAGCGCTGACTGCCTATACAGACCAACTGAATGCAAAAACAGCAAGTAAAGTTGAGTTCAGTTTAAATATATGCAGGCTTTTTAGATGATTGAAAAATTGATGATGCTCCCACTCGCAACACTGTCACCATGCAAATCTTCATTGAAAAGATAATTGTTCAAATGACAAAGCTTTTTTTTAAATAAATATGCATTAGCCTACTACCAAATGAACAGCCACAATGCAACATTAAATAAAAACTGTCAAAGCTAGGTCAAATGCCAATTAATTAATTTGCATGTAAGCTACCCGATGACAAACCTTTTACAAGCGACTCTTGCCCTTTAAATTCTATGAATTCCCAAGCCATATGGACCGACGCTTTATTTCACTATTACTTTATTTTGGACCAGAAACAGTTCAATGCAACAACTCGGGACTACTTTTTCTCTCTTTGAACCCCTGCATGACCCGAGAGGTCTCCACGAAAAAAAAAATCATGTTAAATAAAAATAGAACAAAATGTCCAGAATTGGTTACATTGACAATGTCACTTTTTTGAAAACGTGGACACTGCAATAGTTTAAAATAATTGATCATCTAAAAAACAAACCATATCAGCGTTAACCAAACGTTTTTATCTACCTCTTATTTACCTGTCGAGCACTGTCAAAAAAACCCGGCTTCTTTCTAAACATTCACTAATTAGTTTAGGCTACTTGTGAATTGATCTTATTGTCTAAAAGTTGAAATGCTGGTTGCTTACCTGCAGCTGCTCTGTGCTTGGAGCTGGTTCTGGACGGTATGCTTGCGTTTGGATGGAAAGTACAACTTGTACGATATGTACAGTCTTTATACGAAGGCCGGGACATGTTCTATATGGAAGGGGGGTGTGGCACCGTGAGGCCCGCAGCACACACAAAGCGTGGCTGTGCGCATGGGAAACACATAGACCCCTACGTCTGGCAGGAATGAGCTCGTCCACTTGACGTGTTCACATGTTTTGTGTGGTTTTTCTCCTCTTAATGGCATGTAAGGTGAAACTCCAACACATAGCCTAGATTGACCATTGCATTGTTTTTCTTTAACAAGATAATCATTTGGATTTTTTTTAAATAGTCAAAGGGGTTGTGAAAAACCTTTAAAAGGGGAAAAAGTTAATTGTTCTTTGGGACACAAATGTATGTAGCCTATAAAGTGGCAACTTCATTGCTTGGCAACTCATTACTTAATTGTATTGGACTAAAGATGCATTGTCAACACATGATTTGTTGAAATTGCAGATGCTTGATATGATTTCAGGAACATTTCTCCATAATAGATGCCTTAGTTTAGATTGAACCATAGATAGTAGGCTATATATAAGGATTGAATGTAGGCCTACAATCTTCACTTTTGAAAAACGTTTGCTCACAAAAACTGAAATTTTTTAAAACGTTTAGCGAGTACTACTTACACGAGTACTTCCTCAGTGTTTTGAGCTTTCAGTCTAATTTTCCAAGCTTATACTGACAAGTCTTCATTTGATCAGATAAAATGGAATCTTTTGGAATTACATTTTTTTTTGCCATATGTCGGACAGAGATGGGGTGATGTGGCCCAGAACACGTCTACATTTGGAATTGGACGAAACACTGAAATACTTAAGGATCCAAATGGTTCAAGCTGGAACCTTGAATGCCAGATCAATGCCATGAATAAGGAAATGGGAGGCACATTTGGACCATTTGAAATACCTCAAATCAAAGTTTTGTAGCACTAACCTTCCTAAACTGTGCACTTTATAAAATGAAGATCCCTTATGTAAATCAGCTCCATTTCATCATTTAGATAGAGTATTGAAAAAATTAGGTTAAATGGGGTTGCAGATGAGTAACCACCAGTATCAGTGGGAAGAGAAGAATTGTGTGTTATTCGATCATGAAAAGCTCCATGACTGCTGAGTTCTCCCTGTGGTGAGACCGTTGTTGGTAATTTGACCCTGCATTTTTTCCCACATATTAGTACAGTATGTCCTGTCCTGCCTGTGTCACCTTTGACATGCTTTTCGTTATGCATTTACTCTACAGCATGTGTCTGGCTCCATGCCCGCTCCTACTGGGAATGCAAAGGAGCCCATTCACCCCAAATACCCCCAAGATGCAGGGAGTTGGGTGGTCCTACAGTCACGTGAGAGAATGATGTCTACGTCCATGGCGACATGTTTTCTGCTTCTGGTGATAATTGAAACTATTTTTTTTTTGCCCAATGGACTTTTCTTTTCTTTTTACATAAATGACAAAAAGTTAACAAAAATGAGATTCGAAAGAGGGAACTTCCATTTAAAAAGTGGGAATTTCAGAGATGTTACTAGAGTCAGGGTTGTCTGATGTACAACCCTGAAGCTGCACAACCTGATTGATGTGACATTTACAAGAAGAAATGCAACTGCTGTTTGCGAGGTAATCAATTCATTTTAAATCTCATAGTTTTCTCCTGCTTGATAGAATTTGTCTGTTTCTGATGGCCTATGATGCCCGCACAACAAAACTCCTGCTGGGGAAACATTATATAGGGAGAACGTACAGAGAAAAACAGCCTCACTTCAAGGTTCACTCACTGATTTTTGACTTCCCATCCATGTCGCTTTTAAATTTCTTATCTTAATTTTTATGGAAAATCTACATTTTCAAACTGGACAAACAAAGACATCTTTTGATTGATCTAAAGCTGAAGATGTTGTATTTAACAGAAAGTTTTTGGGGATAGACCTACACGTAGAAATCAATATACAAAACACAAATATTCCTCCATGTATTTGCTTACAATATGTATCTACAACTTTATTAGCAAAAACAAGGTACAGGTGCATTGCTTGTAAACAAAAAGAGAGGAATTAAATATCAGATGAGTAGGCTAGATCAAAAATATATAACAAGGACATTATATGTAGGCTACAACAACAACAACAAATACATGAATTGAAAACTAACCCATTTTTAGGTCTGGGTTAGTTTTCCAATCATTTTATGGCAAATTATTTCTTGAAATATTCTAATACAATGTTTATTTAATTGTACTTTTACTTACACCTATGCCTACCCACACCTTGATTGTCCCTCTGGGAGCTAACGGGGTGTTCAACACACCAATAAACTATAAACCAGCGGAATCCACTCAGAATAGTTGTCATATTTGGCCTACTAACACACTTTAAAATTCATAGGAAGAGAGAGACCCCTGTTGGGATAAAGACAAGCACCCCATCTGTCAGCAGTGATGTGTTACTGCCCTCTACTGGTACTACTGAGCAACTCCAAAATACTGATAACTATATTGAATGATTTACACCTGGATATTTCAGTTTCCTCTCATTTTATAAATGCACTCATGTTCATACAATAGGATACATTGATTAAATAAAGTACATAATACACAATTAAATAAATTGTTACACTTAAATACTGAGTGTTGCTGGGTTCCCACATCTGCATTTTTACCAAAATAATCTTTCAAATGCAAGACCTTTTCATGACGTTTATGGTTTATACCAAATTTCCAAGATTTGGGGTTTGTCATTTCAAGTTAACCAGACTCCACAGTCAAGTACATTTATATCAGGATTATGACAATTTAAGGCAAAATACATAACTTTTTTTTTAATGCCACTCGCAATTTTATAACCCAAATTGAAGATACAATTGTCTGGCTTTTGGCCCGGTGAAAAGCTAATGATGTACCTCAAATATTTAAATTTGTTGATTGAAAATACACAACTAAAGAGCCAAAAATTCCCCAGAGGCCCCAATGACGCAACATGACCATATCGGATCATGTCATCTGCATGATGTTAAGAGGCATCTGTAAATAATGTAAACATAGATGCTCCCAAAGTCTAAGCAATACAGAATTTTGAAGTATTGACTGTAGACATTTGAATACCAATTAAGTCCTTAATGTTTTAATGTAATGCTTTTTTAAGACTGTTTCCCAATTTGGAAAATCCCCATACATGCATTCAAACAAAAGAAAACCTACAACAACCAGCAGGTTTTAAATAGAAGCTATGCCTGGAGCCACTAAACTTAGTGACCAAGTTATGGAAGAGATAACATAGTGGGTGAGAAATATAAACTATTAGCCCTGAGGGTCCTACATTTGATTTGATCGTTTTAGGCTAAGTTTGCAACATTTTGTAGGAATTCCTAAAGGGACACTGTATATAAATATATGAAAGACAATTCCCCATTTCTGCAAGGAAGTTTCCATTTCGATCTTAAGTAATGCCAAGCATACATTTTTGAACATTTTTATTTAAGAACATTTAGATCAACCATTGAAGTCAGAAAAGCGTCTTTTTGCCAGAAAAGAAACATAACATAACTTTTCATCAGTGACCAGGTTAACATCATTATGTTTTTGGGGTGAATCAAACTTTTGACCTAATAACAGTTTTTTCATGTGGCGTTTTCAATGACTTGATCTCATGTGTACATACAGTGTTTCAAAGCATTTGGTAAGCAAATTTTTATTAGTTCCAACATTAAAATACGAGGAGATAAAAAGGCAAAATTCCTATTCTCCCTCAAATTTTAACAATGTTTTAGCTGCCTTATAATTTTTAAAATTAGATTAAAAATCCAAGTTGTCGGAAAACATCTATCATTCAGCAGTTTAAAAAAACTAAAACAAAAAAGAGACAACTATTTGACAAACTAAAAAATGCCACGTCTACACGATATGGACGGTAATCTTTTTTTAAATGGATATGAATGTGACAACGTTTTGTTACATTAAGTGCAAGCCCAAAACAAACCTATAAATGACATTTGTAATATAAAACTTGGTAAAAAATACTTATTTAAAACTGTACAATCACCAAGTACACACAGTGAGCACATCAACCGTTATTCATTTGGCTTCAGTGGCTTCGGCCTTTGGCTCCTGGGGAGAAAAGAAGAAAGCAGCAGCATGTTATATGCATTACTTTTTTTTAGCAGCATGACAGTACATTCCCCTCTACTGTTATCAAAGTCAATGTCATCCATTTCAACTCATTTAGGGTGTCTGCAGCTTAATAAAATCACATTTATAATATTTGACTAGCACCAACTTTAACTATTTATTCTTGTTAATTTAATTTAAGTTCAACAGCACAAATAACCTGCAAAAAATAAATAAGAGAAGTAATGTTGTATAGTTTTGTAGCAAACATACCTCAGCCTTGGTGTTCCCATTCTCAGCTGCTTTGGCCGCCTTCTTTGCCGCCTTTGGTGCTGCCTTCTACAAATGAAATGACACATCATTACCAACAGATCAAGTTCTCCATCTAGTAATTATCACGTGTGTAAGAATAATCAACATCAAGTGGACCAAAACATCCTAATTGTTTATCAAAATTATATTTTCACAGGAACTAGAGAAAACGTATTTTGCCTTTAAAAGTAGCTACAAGGAACTTTTAAATATTCCCTAAACATTTTTCCTCTGATGATCATGAAATAACACCTAAAAGCAATCGAGAAAGAAATAACGCAATTTTCATATTGTTTTTCTTTACGCCTTTGTCATGGGTACGCTCACCCAGGAACAACAGTTGGCGTCATAAAAACAATACCACGTTTGTCCAAAGAGGGCACTAGAATCAACACAAACTAAAAGTTCCTCATAGCCGCTTCAAGGAAGTGAAGTCCATGCATCAGTTTCACATGTGACATACAGAGATGTTCTGTAGAGATCAGACAGTGTCATCAATCAGTTTCATACTTTTGCTGGAGCCTTTTTCTTCTCCACTGGTGCAGGTTTAGATTTCTGATAAAAAAGAAGAAAAAAAAAAGAAGATAAAAAAGATAATTCAAACAGCGTGTCACAATAGAAGAACATTGGCTTGTTAATTTTTTTTTTAAATAACTTAAATTTTACATTGTAATCCCTGGTTTTATAGAAATTTCACCATCAAAGTTTCAATTAATGTGCATAACTAACTTTTGGATGAGAAACAAAAACATGTGTCCTAATAGAATAAAACAGCAGTGGAATCTACGGTAATTGTGTTTAGGAAGCTTACCCCCGCCAGCCGCAAGGAAGTCCTTCTCTGATATTGAGAAAGAAAGAAAAGATTCTGTCAAAATTGAACGTCATTTGCCTGATTTTGCCTGAAACTGACTTAGTATGATATTCAGGACTTTAGTGTGAATCAGGAATTTAAATCTTGTCAAAATTACTGAAAGCAGAAAACATTAAAAAAAAGCAACAAGTTAAATTACATTAAATGCTGCTTTTAACCATACATCTCAACCATCACTTTATTAAAAAAAGTAAAATACACTTTTAATTGAATCTAGATAATGTTGACACTATGTTAAATATTGTTGCAATAACAAAGTATCAATCAAATAGAATGTCGAGTTTATTGACACAAACGTTATCACATACATCATTTTTGTATATTAGTGCATACAATAGACATTCAAAATGTAATTAGAACTTTTACAAACCTCACTGGTGAATTCTTTCTGAAAAACCAAAGGATAAAAAAGGCACAATATTATAATGTTGAACAACAATATAATGATGAGCAGGCATAAAGATAAACACGAAACAGATACAAACACTGATTAATAAGCTCGTAGACTGCTGTTCATGTTAAACATCAATTAGAGCCTCCCGCCTTTATTTGAATTCAAACTGTCCTGTCACCATGACAGCGGCTTGGCGCGCTGACAACTTCCTTTGTTTTGTATCAGTGCGCGCCGAAACACAGCTGTTGGTAAACTGATAAGATTACTATACTAATCGGCAGCCACGCCACGTAAGAAAGGCAGCCAAACGCAAGCCTGCCAAGATTTCAAACTAATGTAAGTCATATTACAGTCGAGATTTAAGTAAATTACTGTTTTTATCATATTCATTAAGGTAACACAAAAAAAATTATCTTTTTAAAATTAAATTTATAATTGTATTATTAAATGCTGCTGCAGGGAGTAATCGCGACATGATAATTAACGAACACCGTACAATAAAAACTAAATATTAATTGAGACAAACGATATTTAGCATTTCAATCCGCTCTATTTTCTCATTAATTGATACACAATAGTGTGGATGAAGTTAATTACAGCCGAGGGAGGTTTTTTAAGGCCATGTCGATGAAATTCGAAGCAGCATTTGAAGATCAACTAAAACTTTCATATTAACATGCAGAGATATCTGACTCTACTAATTCAAAATCTGACTCTACTAATTCAGGATGTGCAAAAAAAGAAAAGAAAAAAAAACATCCCCTCCCCCAACTCCTTCCTCAAAATGTGCAGGTTTTTCTCGAACATAAAACTTATTTCCATTGCTGAATAACCGTTGGCCATTAGCTCATCTCGTGTTATGCATTCGTGTTAACCCGATACCTGCGCATTTAAAGCGTGTGTGTAAAGTTTGGTGCTGCGTCTGACCTGTCAACATTTGCACCCAGAGCTGCTGTCAAAAAGGGGGGAAAAGACAAACGCTGCTAAGGCGCAATGTCAACGTCTGGTCCCAGCTCTGGCGCAGGGCGTGTAAATACACTCGTACACATTATCATTCGGTTTTAAACGGACTAGGGTTAATCTAGCGGTACTATCTATATTAAAAACTTTGTATTTTTCGACGAAGAGGGTTATGCATGAGCATGTCTCTGTGTGGCCGCCATGGCTGCAACGCTACTCGGAGATGATGACGTTCCTCTGATGCAGAAATACCAAACGTCAACCTCAAGTAACAACACGAAGCTAATGCAGAGAGTTACAATAAATATAAAAAAAAATCCAATACAAATCTTACCTTCGTTTTGACCATGGTGCTGACAGGGAAATGAACAAAAAGCTCACAAAAATATAATCGTAGAGGCGGGCTTTTTCCGGACAGATAACACACGACAACCGACCAGTTGCTGAGTAAAATGGCGAATGTATAATGCAAACCAATGTTTTTGTAGTTTATACACTGAAATATAAGAACGAAACCAGTTTGAGCCAGTTTTGTATTTCGATGTCTGCCATTGGTCCCGAGCACGCCACGTGACTCCAGGCGACACCCATTCGTTAAAGAGGCAGGAAGCAGCCAGGAAAAGTACCGACCACTGCCGCAGGGGGCGCAGTATTATAGGGGGCCGTAGGCGGAAGTGACAGATGATGATTTACAATCTGTTTACAATGTGATAGTAGGTACTCTTTTTAGAATGTGTAGATAATGAAACCCTCCCACCCACGTTAACTCAAGGCCTCTTAACTCTTATCCCAAAACCTAGGAAAGATAAACTCCTTATTGATAACTGGCGTCCTATCTGCCTTCTTAATAATGATTATAAAGTGTTTGCACAGATATTTGCAAAAAGGATTAAAACTGTTTTGGATCATATTATCGATGAGTGCCAGTCAGGTTTTATGAGACACAGACACATTTCCAATAATTTCAGACTAGTTCTTGACTTAATTGACTATTCAGATGTATGTTTAGATGAAAGTGTTATTCTTTTCTTAGAATTTCAGAAGGCTTTCGATACAATTGAGCATAACTTTATCTTCCATGCCTTAGAGAAATTTGGATTTGGTTCATACTCTAGCAATGCAATCAAAACTATGTACAAAAATGGAAACTGTTCAATTAAATTACATGCTGGTACTTCCCCTAGATTCTTTTTAAATCGTGGTGTTAGACAAGGGTGTCCTATTTCCCCCTACCTCTTCTTACTTTGTACTCAACTACTCACTGAATCCATAAAGCTTGGTCCACTTAAAGGTATCTCAATAGCTGATGGTGAGGTCATCATCAGTCAGCTGGCTGATGATACAACACTCTTTTTAAGGGATGCCTCTCAGATACCTATAACCCTTGATTTAATTAAAACTTTCTCCATTGCCTCCGGGCTAAATTTAAACCTTAAAAAATGTGAATTGCTTGCTCTTAAGAATTGCGATGTACCATCTATATGTAATATTCCTGTAAAGGACTTTATAACCTATCTAGGAGTTGTTATTACCAAAGATAGCGATTCCAGATGTGGTTTGAACTTCAACCAAAACTAAAAAAAGGCTAAATCAATGGTTACAGCGAGACTTGTCAGAGGTAGAATCCTTCTAACCAAGGCTGAGGGCATCTCCCGGCTCACTTATGCAGCTCTATCCTTGGATGTAAACAAAAAGACTTCTAAACAAATTGACAAAATGTTATTTAATTTTATTTGGAGGAATAAAAGCCACTATATTAAAAATGCTGTGATAATGAACCCGTATGATAAGGGTGGCCTTAACTTCCTTGATTTTTCAACCTTGAATTACACTTTCAAAATTAACTGGCTAAAACAATTTCGAATCCATATTCAATTTGGAATTTCATTCCTAACTTTATCTTCTCCAAATTAGGGGGCCTGCATTTTGTTTTATTTTGTAATTATAATATTGAGAAAATCCCTACAAATTGTCCAACTTTCACAAGCAGATGCTTCTCTCATGGTCTATGATTTATAAACATTATTTCTCTCCTCAAAAATATGTTATATATGGAATAACAGAGACATATTGTACAAGAACAAATCTTTATTTTTTGAGAACTGGTTTGCACGTGGTTTACACCTGGTCAGCCAGTTCGACTGTTATGGTTTTTTAATGTCATATCAGGAATTTTTGATGGAGTATGGTATTCCAATTCCTCCAAGGGAATTCGCTATTGTCAGGAGTTTTGATGCTACTAAGTACAGCAGGGGTTAAGCCAACCTTACTACCTCTTGACCCTACTGAGTCTGCAGTTGGTAAGGTTTGTTTCTCCCCTGGAACACGCAACAATAATTGTGGAATACGTTGTGGAATATCATTGTTCCAAAATGATATAGTCTCTGTCCCATATGTAGTTGCCTACTGGAATAATTGTGTAGCTGACCTTAATTGGAAAAAAAATCTGGACTTTACCATCAAAATTTTTGATCACTAACAAAATGAAAGAGGTATCTTTTAAAATGATACACCGTTACTATCCCTCTAACATATTTTTGCAAAGATTTAAATTAGATATAGATGTCAATTGCTCATTTTGTAATATGTACCCTGAAGATGTATCTCATTTATTTTGGAACTGTTCCCACTCAAATCTTTTATGGAAAGATATTTGCACTTTTATCACTCATTTCATTGACCCCAATTTTTCCCTTTGTGTTGAACATATATTGTTTGGTTTCTTTAATTACACCCCTAGTCAAACAAACCAATTTTTTATTATAAACCTTATTATTTTATTAGCTAAATGGCATATTCATAAATGTAAGTACTCTAATCAGAAACATCTATTTATTGTGTTTGAAAAAGAAACCAAGTAATATATGAAAAATATTTTATACTCTAAAAATAAGAAAGCTATCAAAACACTTTATGTATGTCATTTATATAATGTTTTTATTTAATGTAATGCTGTTTTTTATTTTTGTATCTGTATTTTTATATAGGCCTATCGGCCAGTTCTGTAGGCTACCCCCTGGCAGCTGTTGTATTGCTTATTGTCAATAAAATGTAATTAAAAATAAAAAATAAATGTGATAGTAGGTAATGTATTTTCACATCATTTATCATCTAAATGTATTGGTTTGTTGGGCATATGTGGCATCAGTTGAACATAATTTTTGTTCAAGAAGAATCCTGACAGTGTGTAATTTATGGTGCAGTGTGTAATATGACATCATCAAGAAAGTTCTAGAATGCAACACTCCCTGGGTAACCCCAACCCTTTCGAATAATAACAGAAGCTACAGTGACCTTCAAGGACAAGAACAATTCTAAATTTTAAACAATGCACCTGATGACATTCCAACTATGACAGTTTCAAGATGGCGGCACTAGGCCTTGGTCCAAGATATGCAGAAATATGGACATATGAGACCCTTTCTAAGGGGAAAAAAAATAATACATTTTTTTTTTCAGCTATTATGCACTAAATTAAATGTACTTATGGATATTATAATTACTTTCTACAAAATCTGCTAGGAAATAAAACCCAAAATTCTACACACTGCAGGTTTAATAAATAGAGGACATCAATTGATATATTTTTTAATGAGTTTTATGAATATTTTATTATTATCCCTTTGAGCCCTGTGTGGGCTAGGAGCTTTCCATTTGTAAAAAGTCCACAGTAATTCTATCAGAAACTAAGTTTAGTCATTTGGCTTCCCCTGAGATGCTATACAGCAGCATCGTCCTTGCAATTGCGATATTTGTCAGTTTTGTGTATGGTACAAATATTACATACCATAAAAAAAGGAGTGACTCAACATCATGTAATCTTATCCGACAGAGTAATCACTTTATTCTCCAGAAAGCTGGTCAAAATATAGTTACGTCATCAACATCACACTCAACAGACGACATCTTCTTTGGGGCTGCTTTGTATGCGGGACTGCTTTGGAAACATTTCCAAAACACACAATCCCTGGCGTTCACTCAAACAATTTGTTCATCCAAACAATGGCATGCACTTGACCAATACTTTGCACAGTTATTTAACTACATCTTGACCAGAAATTTCCACGTATTAGACATTTTTGTAATTTTTTAATCTACAATGATAAATATCACAAATATTCTACAGCCCCATAGGGGTAAAATCGCCCTCTCATCTTGTCCAAATCAGTAACACAATGCAACCGGTCCCAGCGACTGTTGTCCTTCTCTTCTCATCACAAGTCCCTTTTCGGGTGGAGGACAGGAGAGGTTCCATTCCCACTCCAACCTGGGCTTTGTTCTTCGCAGCGTTCCTAGGCCACGACGGCCTCGCTACATAAGTCAATAAAGAAAGAGTCTCTCTTGTGCTTCAGCGCGTCTAGGAAGTCCTGAATGCGCTCTTCCCTGCAGCTGGTGTATTGCAGCAGTGCCTCTTGTCTCCTCTGGACGTCGGCGGGTTTTCCATTCCCATGATGCTGCAGGTGTTCTGCTACACAGGCACTGTCCGCCTCCTCCTGCTGTAAGGCCTGGTGCTCTCGATGGAGCTCTCTGGCTTTCTGAAATACAGCACACGTTAAAATCTCAGTTAGTCATACCAAACACAGTAGGCAAAAACATTGTTTTTTTTCCAAACACTGGTCCAATTACTAGATTTGTCTAATTTGCTTCTATAACATATCTTCTTTCATACTAGTATAAATAAAGAGTCAAAATGTACATTTAGGCTGTTTATTTTACTGATCCTTGTCCGTTTGCAGCTGTATATTTCTCTCATACAACCATCTTAAACGGCCATTATCTCAACATTAGCTTTTTTCAATACTACTTCTAAAGCACCTACCCTCATAGAACTATGCTTTTCACCAACTAAGCTGAGGCTATTAAAAATAATACATTTGATCTGTAAAGCACTTTTCATTGTTTAGAAAACAATCCCAAAAGTGCCATAGAGTATTAAGATGAGGTAATACTCTTAACAGTCTTGTTGCTTTGAGACAGCACTTGCAATAATTTATTTATGTATTTGCGCCAGAATTGTATGACTTGCAATGGTTGGGTGGAAAAATATATACATCTTACAACACATTACCATGCAGAAAAAATATCAAATTGCTTAAGCTGACAGTGTTTGTCTTTATTTAAAATTGTCAAAAGTTTATTCAAGTAGTCAATTTTGAGACAATAGAGCCAATATCCCTTAAATATCTTTAAGTTATGTTGATACACATACCCGTGACCAGTATTCCTCATATACAAGAATAGTTGTCATGCATTCGGAATATATTCTCATGATTTGCCACATTAATTAGTTTCATGGATTCATGGATGTTTACAAGTGATACACCAACAAGCCACACATCCAATATTTACATAACATTGTTACAAAGGTAGCTATACAAAATAAACGTATTAGTTTGAATTGCAATCGGGAGTGTGGTTCATTTTTATTAAAACTTTCACAACCTTTTATATTGGTGAGCTTTCAAACCAACTAATGGCAACCAACTGAAGATTTAGGAGGCCAGATATTTTGCCATTGCTGTTCTGTGTTGGCATACGGCAAAGACAGAAAAACCTGCCCGTCACTGACTGAAAAGGAAGCTATCAGGATATTTGCTTCACTCAAAAAGATGACAGGAGAGTTACCTGAATCTATAACTTTGACAGAGTCACAGAAAACAAACATTATGACCCTCTCCAAAGCTATATTTACTCTGAGGCCACCATCGACTGTGTCCCTGTCTAACCTTTCCAATGCACAGTCCCAAACTCCTGGACTCTGTGTTTCACTCTGCTTTAAGGTTCATCACAGGAGATGCTTATGACACACACCATTGTCTTTTGTATGAAAAGGTTGGGTGGTCCTCCCTTAAAGAGAGACGTGACGCACATTGGCATGTTTTTATTTACAAAGCCTTGACCGGGAAGCTTCCTCGTTATTTAACTGAATTGCTGCAAATCTCAGATGGGCTTTATCAGACCCGCTCCACTGACATGCTTATGCTTTATGTCCCACAAGCCCGGTCTGAGCTAGGAAAGACAGCTTTTAGCTTCAGTGCCCCTGACTCCTGGAACAATTTACAGCAACAAATTAAACTAAATAACTTCATATCCTTTAACCAATTTAAACAAACTATTTTAAATCTGCCAAACTCTACCAGTAACTGTTTTAATTAGGCTATATTGTACTTTCACCCATTTAATTTTAATTGCTACCACTTAATCCTCACCACTGTGTAAATGTTTCAATTGTTTTTCTCTTCACCTGTTGTTGTGTATTTGATGTATTTGCGTTGAATATTGTTTATGTATTGTTGTTTTTCCTTTGAATTTGTTTGAACTCGACACCATTGTAAATGAGGGTCACCCCTCAATTGGTCTCTCGAGGATAAATAAAAGTTAAATGAAAAAAAATGAAAAATATTGACAACACCAAACAACTGTCTCTTGTTGTATATAAAAAAAAACTAACCTGAATGGATGCGTGATTTATTTGATATTGAACAATTGCTTCACACAGGTTCCAGAATGAGTACTCGGGCCACAGAACTGACTGAAACACTAGGCAGGAGTGGGAAGTCTGCAGGAGGGAAAATCAATATAAGTATCACAGGACAAGCTGTAAAGCATCTGAAAATATGATCAAAACGTAACATCATTTTGTTAATACCCCTAATTTGGTGATTAATACTTAGTTTTTACAGGTATGAAATCAGAAAAATTATCCATATTTTTTTAGAGAAATCCTATGATCTTAACCAGTGTGGTTGGTAATAGATGTCGAGCAGTGATTTTAAACCCTCACCTGCCAAAGAAGAAAGTCGCTAAGGCGCACCTCTCCAGAGGTTCGGATGAGCAGGTCAGGATTGGGAGAATTATTACTGTACAAACACTCACTTAGCAACGTCTCTGAAACGTCACTGAGCACGACAGAAAAACACAAACGCAACTTAATAAAGAAATATCTCACCCACTATCTTTATTATATTTCTTCTCCTAATATGGATGTTGTTGGCATAGTAACAAGATCAACTAAGCAATTTTTACCTTGATTTGATCAGGCCCTTCTCCACTCCCCAAGCCATTTCTCTGACCGCATTGGTGATTTCATATCTTGACGTGTAGGCAAAACACACATTCAGGAAACATCTGCAAGACAAGCATTTGTATAACGGTCTTTACTCTGTATTATATACACAAATCGTTCTTGTGCAATGTGTTTATGTTTAAGATAATGGGACACGCGTACTTATCATGAGTCTTGGTTGTGACCACAGCTTTGGCAATAATCTGCTGAAGGTCAAGTGGCAGCATATTGAGGTCACCCAGCACCCGGATACACACACCATGCTTCTCCAGATTCTCCCTGAAAAAGCAGACAGACAGGAGGGGTGATGGATGGATTAGAAAAATGAAGAAAAAAACTTGAAGAACAAGAAAAAGCTGCTGAAACTTGTCCGTCTGCATTTCTTAACCAAATATACACAAAGGTCCAAAGGAATTTCCATGGAATGACAGTAAAGTTCCCCTGAGGCAGTCTGCAGTCTAATGTCTGGTGTAAACGTGATTTGTCAAGTGTCTGTGTGTAAAGCAATAAGACTCAACACACCAATCATCATAACCCATTCCCTTGTTAGCAGCAGCCTCTAAGTTGTATAACAAGGCGGCAGTCGGGGCGGCAGTGGCAAAGTGGGCAGGAGGTCGCCTCTGGAGTGCAGGGTCAGAGGTTCGATCCCCCGCCACATGTCGAAGTGTCCTTGGGCAAGACATTGAACCCCGAATTGCTCCCGATAGTTAGCTTGCACCCTGTGTGGTAGCTGCTGCTATCGGTGTATGAATGTGAGTGTGATTGGGTGAATGTGTACAAAACAATGTAAAGCGCTTTGAGTCTGTGAAAAACCAGGGAAAAGCGCTATATAACTGAAGTCCATTTACCAACAAGGGTTGCTAGACATCTTGATACATAATTTATTTGTGTATCTACTTTTAATACTGTATGATGTGTTATATGGACCTGTGTCTAAATTAAAGCTTTATTAATAATCACATTTGGAGTAGTTGCTTAACATCTTATGTATATCCAGTTTATGTACAACCTTTCAAAGCAATATCATGATACATTTAATACAGTGTAATGAAAATGTAACTGATGATTGCGAGATGAGATCGGGTGAGCTAGTCAGTCCTGACATTCAAGTTAAAATTCCAAATTGCAGAAAAACATTGGAAGGTCTATCTGGTGGCCTTTGCAGATCTGCACATTGACGGCTGTCATATTAGCAAAAACATTCACCAGGCTAGTTATTTTTGGATGTCTACATTTGCACTGGGGACTGTAAATAAATTATAGTAAGAGTATTGCAGGGCAAAAGCCCACATATAATTCATATTGTGCATTACTATCTAGGAGGTTGGCCTTTCTTCCTCCTGGCCATTCTGGCATCGGTCCACTGTATATCTTACTCAATGGTTAGGGCACTGGTAGGAGAATTACAATATTTCCTCAGTGTGGATGCTTTGTATTCCCAAACTGCGTTGTTTTCTAAGCTTGTTTCTGTTACATTTGGCTACTTACTACCCATCTTAAATCAAGTTAATGTTTGTAAAGACTGATGGTGAAACATTAGTTTCAGTCCTTGCAGAGACCCTTAACCTACTCTAACTGTACAGCAGTGCTCAAGCACGTGTGGTTCCTCTTGACTTTACTTTAAGGAAGCTGTGAATCATAAGATACAATGGGACTGATCATCCCACAAACAAAAGTAAAAATAAAAAGAGGTTTTCCATCCTTCTAATATTTAACTTCAAACTCACTTTTCCTCCAACAGTCTCAAAAACTTCTGCTTGGCCAGTTCCATCAGTCCATCCACTTCATCTTTAGCGCGCTTGAAGTTCTCGATGCTGAAGGCGTACACTGTAACCTCGGGAATGTTCAGATGCTTACACCAACGTAATGTCTGGAGTGGAATGGACAAAGGGGGTTAAACACACACACACACACACACACGAGTAACCATTTTTTTTTGTTCCCAGAATGCATGTGTTTAGTTTCACATCCTCACATCTGCCAGCTTGTTGAAGCCCTGCATATGCCCTTCCTGACGATCCATGTTTTTCTTACGGGCAAAGCGGCGGTTCCCATCCATGATGAAGGCCACGTGTTTAGGCATAGGTCCAGACTGGGAGACACAATGCATATCAGGAGATTCAAAAGAGATATTGGATTGTACTGACTGAGCAGGATATCAAGCAATGTTGATAATACAGTTTAATGGAGCTTTTATGATAGCACACTCATAAACTTTGATACGTGTCAAGTTTCATTCTTGATGTACGAAATTATATATTGAAAAGTGCAATCTTAAGCAACATTAACTCCACACCCACTTAGCAGCTTTTTTTCAGAGCTTTCAACTGCAGCTCACGGCCTTCAGCAGTGTATGACGTACACAACCAACATCCATTTGCTGACTTAGATTGTGAGATGCAATTGAAAGATGTTGAAAAACAGATTGAACAGTTTTCTAAGCATTTTAAAAAAGGCATCCACTCTCGCTCCTGGTCATTTTTTTAAATCAATCGCCAATACGATCAGAAGTAAATATGATAATATAAAGCAATCCTTAGTTGCACGCCTTTACTGGTGCAAATAGCTATTGGGTGACAGACAGTAGCCCTAGTTTGTGCCTCTCAGTTTGACTTCAAATTCAAATCAAAGAGCTTGTTTGTTGTTGAACAATGCGTAACATTGCTCTAAAGGCATTTCCTCAATCCTCAAAGACACTATTGACCGTCCAGATGAACAAAAATTAAAAATACGTCTGCAGGTTGATAAAATGGCGTTTCAACCCACTACTCAAGTTTCAACTAGGATTTACTATCCAGGTCACCAGAAACTGATCTCCAGTCCTTACTTGTTTTGTAAGACACAAGAAAGATACAAGCAACTTATTTCAGAAGAAAATAACACATGTCAATGTAGCATCAATGTATATAAATATTAGCCTACTGATATTTACGAGTTTTATATTTTGATTCAGAATGTACAGTGTCAGATACCGTCATGAAGATGGTTAAGAGATAATTTGAGGAGTCTTGAAATACCACCACAACTGGAGGCAAGTGTATTGGGTTTCCTTTATTTCTTAGCTCTTTGACTCAAATGTAATGACAATACAAAGTAGCCACACACTAGGGTTAAACGAAAAGACACAATATAATATACACTTATACAGATCCAAGACGTACCTTCAGGATATTGGCTGTGATCTTTTCCAAGAAGTTTAATTCGCCTTCTTTTATCCACGACATTTCCAGGCTTTGAAAGGGTCTAAAATAAATGATACACGCGTTTTTAAAGAATGTGTGTGAATGTCAAACTCCTAACCCAGCCTAAACAAGACAGAGAAATTACCGGGTAACTGTTTTAAACGAACTGAATGTATTTTGAACGTGTCAGTTGGAAATATAATTCATCTTGTGTGGTTCCTCCGCTCACTGGCTCACGAGACATGCAATAAAAGCTGAGTGCTGTGAGGCTGTGAGAGCACAAACCTCGTCACAAAACGCCCAGAAAACACCTATGGTTCACGGAAACGGCTTCATTCATTCAAAGTATTCCACCACACGCTGTTGCTGTTAAAAAAATCACTACGATTTAAACACTCACAGAGCTTCCAACTCACAAGCCTTTACGATGACGATCTCTTCCGCGTTGGAGCAAAGTGACGCAGCCGCTTGGTGACGACTTCCTGTCAGCGGCTGGTAGATTTTTAAAGCATGTGGATGGACCTCCATGTTTATTCTGGTCGTGCGCGCGCTCTCTCTCTCTCTCTCTCTCTCTCTCTCTCTCTCTCTCTCTCAGCTAAAATAATTTCAATTCAAGGGGGCTTTATCTTAAGTGGCATGAAAAACAAGAGTAAACATAACCAAAGCAATTGATTAAATAATAAAATATTTTTATGGTTTTGGCTCTTTTTTATCAGCTTGTTGCGGGACTTGTTGTTGTTGTTTTTACTTTGCATTGTTTTGTTCGAATCGATGTCATAGTAATAGTATAATAATAATAACATTAATACATTGAAATGGTTCAAATTTATATAAATGTATGAGGAATGTTCAAATTACTAATAAAAGTTTCAGCCTCTGAGGTGATAGTAAATTGCTCAATACTTAGGGTTTGGACCGCCCAAGTTGTTCTAAAGGCAATTGTTTTCAACTGGACATTTGTATTGGGTTTCTGAGAGTTTATACACCCAATTATTATTATCGATTAATCAAAAAATAATCAACATATTATTTGATAATTAAATATGAACAATTCAGAATATATAAAATTGTGATATCATCTTACATATTTTTTAATAATTTTTTATTGTGTTTAAAATCACAGAGTTTATTGAATTTATTTTACAGTGACATTTTCCCAAATTACTGGTAGGGGTTGTTGTTTTTTCACAAAAAGTGAAGAAATTCCCACATGAGGAGTGTGAACGGAATAGCCTGGTCTAACCAGACCATCGTACTTCATTTCATTTAGGGAAAATTAAATTTGAGCGGAAGTATGTAGGTGGGCGGAGCCAGGCTATGAATGGAATAGGCTTAGGTCAGATTTATAGACATTAGGTTTAAGACATGCAGTTTTTATCTATCCTGATTTAATGTCCTGAAAATACAACTATTGTGATCCTTCCTTTTTCGTGATTGATAATCCCAACAAACAAATCCTCTACTGCCCCATCTAAAATAAAAACAAAAGAGTGATACAACATTACTGTTAACTCTCATGTAATACAAGTTGTTAAATTAGGTTCATAAAATAGGTTTCAAACCTGATTTTTTTTTACTGAAAGGATAAGAAAATGACGAAACGACTGACTTGCAATATCTTACACTCTCATATAGTAAAAACATAAATAAAAAAAATTAGATTAGATTAGATTCACAACCAAATTATTTTAAATTACATTGGTTTATTTCATTTATTTTAGACGTTCTTTAATTATGGTTTTCGTAATTTCCTATATCTTTATCAAATTATAAACAGGGTCACAAGGGTCACACTAGGTCACAACAAGTAAGCCTTTTTTGTTTGTTAGTAGCCTATATTTGCATATCTGCAGTGTAGTTCCGTCTTCAACCTCTTGGGTGTGACAGCAAGTTCATCAACAGCTCCTTTTTCCACTGTTAATGGCAAAGAAGAAGTTTCAGATTTTGGTTGAGGGGCTGGCCCTTCTTTTTTTTTTTTTTGTTCCGCTGGAGAATCCTGCTTGAACGGTAAGCAGCAGGACCACAGAGCACAACAGACTACAGACCGAGAAGAAATCACAACGCCGCGGGAAAAAGGCTAAATCACGGCGGCCGGGAGGGAGCACGGTGCTCCAACAAGACGCTGGTCCATTTCTCCATCCAGCGCAGTGTCTCCAGGGTCAACCCAAAAGGAAAGACAAGTAACGGACAGCTACTGCCGTTAGCCCTTAACTCCTCTGCGGGTCTGGGGGGCACTGGTTAGGGGCAAGGGGGGCGGGGGTACAGCCGAGGAAAAGAGAAAACTATACACGCCGAGAGGAGAGGAGGAGGGAGGGAGCTGGAAGTCTGAGACGCTTCCAGCCTGAAGGGGCAACCGGCGGTTTGGACACAGCACCCCCGGACTAGCTAGCTTATACCCCGCGCTGCTAAGTGAATGGGATGGAGCCGGGACCGTCTGGTGCTGGTAGGTGTATTTTCTTCAAACATTCTTTTTAACTTTGGTGTTTCAACATGGTAGGCTGCAGATAGAGGCTGCCGTCTGTTAAAGAAAGGGGGCACCGTAGCCTGGCCTTAACGTCCAGGGGGGATGCTCAGACACACGGAGGCAGCCCCGTCTGTGGGAGATGGAGGGGGCTCTCCTGCAGTCTGTCTGCACATACAACACTTTGCACCGACTGTTATTATTAATCCAGATATATAAGGCTACTACAGACGAGCCTTCTTCTGGACCCCTGACAATATCCTCAGCCATGCGCGCGGGGCAAGGGAGGTCGTGGGAATCTCATTGAGTAGGGACGAGGTGAAGCCCGCCTTCAAGTAGCAGCATCAGCAGCAGCTGGCTGCAGCCCGCACAGCAAAGCCCCTTTCACAGTGACAGGTTAAGGTGCTCTAAAGAGTTTGGAACACCTATGCGCACATCATGAGAGTCACAGGCCTCTGCAGTTAAATGATTTATTTATGTGGAGCCAAAAATAATCCCAAATTGTGATCTCTGCACATAGTAGAGTTGATAGAAACGTTGGGAGTATGTTTAGTGCATTGGGTTTTCATGGAGGGGTTTCACTTTGCATGCTTAACTTCATATCATATTTACTGTTTATCAGTGCCACTGATGATATTTGTGTTTGTATTTTGTCTTGGATGATACAGAGTTATAAGCACAGCCAATTAAAACACAAAGTAGGTGGTGTTTGACTTAATGCCAAGTTTCAAAGTCCACTAACTATTGTGGAAATCTTGACCCTGGTCTTTCTAATCCAGCCTTGAATCCAGGTTGTCTTTGTTTGCACAAGTATGCCCCTAAGATTTAAGTTGCGTTGTCCACTTATGATACAGAACCTTGGATTCAGTTGAATGTGCTTGTTTTTATCTTTTCGGATGGGTGAAGTGACCCACAGGGGCCCCTCATCTCAAAGTCTGCTTTTGTGTTTGAGGTGTGACGATTCAAAAATGCTATTTTAGATGACTGAGCTGATTGTCATGTTTAGCTCATGGTCAACTGCCAATTATTTAGAGAACCAACTAGTTTGGCCCAAACAATTGATGCTTAATTGGCTGTTCCTTTAATTCATGTGCTCAGTCTGTTGTGATCCCCCGATTAGGGACAGGGTCTCCTAGTAAACATCCACTGACGTTCCTTATTTTGAGATTATAAAAGGCTAATTTCCTTTTTATACTGGAGTTATTTTGATTGTGCAGCGCAACCTTTATCATAAGGTACACTGCAAATCTGCAGCTACAAACAAAATGTAAAAAAAGTTTGAGTTAAATTTTAAAATATGTTGTATTGCAAATCAAAGGATCGTGATGAATAAGGGTAACTTGCCAATCGGCCATCATTGAACTTAAGTGTGTAAAAAATGTATTTGTCCCCCTAGATATGACTTAAAGTAGTCGTTCTGATGTGACTTGAGCTTATTGCTTGTTACGTCATTTCAAATACAGTAAGTAGTGAGTGTTCATGTTGTGATTCAGCACTGAAGCTCTGCTTTAAGTCTTGCCGCCCAGGAAAGACTGCTATTGTCTTGGGATGGCTTCACTTCTCACCATCTGCGTTCACTGGCACATTGGGGCGAAGTGTGTGTGTGTGTGTCATTGTGTGAGTGCGCGATTGTGTCATTGTGTGAGTGTGCAAACTCTAGCAACGCACACTCTCGAGTCTCGACACACATATTAATCACACACATAACACTTTTCACATAGGATATGTGAACACATGCCTGGTGTCTGTGTGTTTATGGTGTTTGTCAGATGTGTTGTGGTGAAGTGTGATCCTATGCATGACACACACACACACACACACACACACACTAAGCAGAGCAGCTTTCTTGTTTTTATGGCTCATGTTACTCTTCCTTTAAGTTTGGCATTTTCTGAAGGCTTAGTGAACATAGGATGGTGTGGTGTGTTTGACCCGAGAAGTTCCATAGCAGCTATTTAAAGCAGTCTGGCTGTTCCCTGTTTGGGACACAGCGCCTTGGCCCGTCGATGTGGGGACACGCTCGGTGCAGCACCAACAAGACCAAGGTCTCTTCAGCATGACCACAGCGGCACCCTGCCTTCTCCCATCTCATCCACACACACACACACACACACACACACACACACACACACACACACACACACACACACACACACACACACGCGGATCCCCTGATATCCATGACAATGCTGTGTTGCCGTGGTGTCTCCATGGTGAGGCTGGGAATGTAGAGGGGGCCCCCTGTGTTTGTGTGTAAGAGTGTGTGCGTGTGCGTGTAGCAAGCTAGCTGCTGTCCTACACCCCTGTATTTTGTGTGTGTGAGACAGTGTTGGAGCAGGGCAGCTGGGGTCTTTGTTGTGGTGAGGAGGGCTGGTCTCTGGGGACCCAGAGGTTACGGCACTGGGCCCCTCTCAGGCAGGAGTCACGGCTATAGCCTCACATCCAGCACCCAAGTTAGGACCACTCTGGATCAGACTTGTCTTTAAGAAAAAATACAGAATAAGATTTGTAGGGTTGCAACTTTTTGTCTGATAAATTACATAAACCTCCTACGAGGAACCTCTAAATGTTGATGAAACAGTCTAATTGTTCCTCTGATGATCATAAATGACCTGTAACAAGGAACTATAGACCATCAGCGAAAACAGTGCTATTTTGATATAGTTATTATATTTATGTCTTTGCACTGGTTCCAATTTTCCCAGGAACGTGGACAAAATGATTTATGGCAGGCACACCAGAAAAGCCTTTGTTTATAAACGTTACTACTTTATACCAACTTCATTGAATCCATAATAATCATACATAGTCACATATAAAGTGTAAACATTGCCTCATCCCAACTCTGACTCATCTGCGGTCTGTCTGACGTATTCACTTACTTTCTAGTACAATCAACAAAAACTGAAAGTTCCTCGCAGCTACTTTGAAACAGGGATAAGCCAAAATCATGGAATTTTAAAAAGCTGGAACCAACAGACGTTTGTCAATTTTATTTGATTAATCAATTATCCGAAATTGTTGGTAATCTGTATTGCAGGGATGTGACGGAAACACGTTCAAACTGATGATCAGTTTTATCACATGATAGTTGGAGTTTAATTACAAACATCTTCAACATTTTCTACATGGTTTTCTAATGTATTTCTCTTTTTTTCCCTTCCCACCATAATTTCCCTCTGTGTTTCCCTCCCCCTTCTCTCCCTTCTCCATCGTCCTTTAACTTAATATGGTTGTTTTGCGTCCTCTTCTTTATGCCTTGTCAATGTCCTCTTCCATCACCCTTCATCTTACCACTTATATAACTTTCCTTCGGCCCCAACTTGTCCGGTCCCCAAATGCACATTTTGCTGCATAACTGTCCCATTCTTATTGTTTCTCTCTTTTGGCATCATCATCATGTCCTCTTGGCCTCTCTGTGCCTACGCTTCCTTCCTGGCTTATGACACATTTCTGGCCCCCTTTGCCCTGTCTTCTGCTGCTCACAACCACTTCCTCTGCCACCTATTCACTTGACTGTTTGTTTTATCTCCTCTGTGCCTGCTTTTTCCTGTGCCCTTTCTCTACTTTGAATCTTTCTTTTTCCGTTTTCACTCTTGCCTTATACACATCCACTTCCTTCATTCCCCCCTCCCCTCTTCCACCTGTCCTTGTCAATGGCTACCTCTCTGCTGCTTGTCCAGTGCCCATGGGGGCCTTCCCCCCACCCCTGCAGCAGGTGTTCCATGCCCCCCGCCGGCCAGGCATGGGTACCGTGGGCAAGCCCATCAAGCTGCTGGCCAACTACTTTGAGGTGGAGATCCCAAAGATGGATGTCTTTCACTATGAAGTGGATATCAAGCCCGACAAGTGCCCACGGAGAGTCAACAGGTAAACATACACCTGGTTGGTGGTTGCACCTTCATCAGATCACAGTCACATTGGTTTCTGGTATGTCTTCTTGTCTGTGATGGTCCACATGAGTCTGAAAGATCACCAGGTATATGTCAGGTGTCATAAGCAGTTATTTACTTTTGGTCGAAAGCCATAAAAAGTCAACAAGCAGCAAACATGTCTGCAGCGTGGAACAGTTTTAAATCAGTTGTTGAAAGCCCAATAGTCACTTATATTAACTCATCAGTCTTTCAGGCAGCATTAACAGCAGCTTTCAACATGTGAATAGAGCCACTGAGATTTAAATATAATTATTTGTCTCAACTTTATCTATTTACAGGTTGACTACCATTTGTTTGTGTGGGGAAAAAAATAAATGATATCTTGCCGTTTTTTATGGGCAAAAAACCTCAACCTTGGTACCTGCCTCTGAATTGTTTATCTAATGAATTTTATTTCCAAACTTCAAATTACATTACATTTTGTTGCTTTGAGTTGGAGGCAATATCTCTGTTAAAATAATATCTAGTGTGTGACTCCTCGAGGAGCAAAACGCTGTGTGAGAAAAGTCCATGCATCAGGGCAGGATCTGGTCCCATTAAGCAGTAGGGAGCCTTCTCTACATGTGCCTGAGTGACTGCACTGGACAGATGGTGGAGTCAAAAGTGAATCAAACCTCACTGACCCGTTCACCTTGGCTGGGCATTGTGCTGCACAGTGAACTTGAAGAGGCCCTCCTTCATTGGATGGTCCAACGTGTTTACTGTGAGGAGAGTGAAAAGTCTTGTTAACGCTCGCTCAATAAAACATACAGACTACAATTGCTGTGTCCCCTTTTCCGGGTGCCTCATTAAATATTTACACTTTTTAATGAAGCCATTTTTATTGGCCCCATCCAGATATTCTTTTCAGCTGTGACAAATAAAACAAAGGAGCTGCCTAGATTGTGATTCGCCACATGTATTACTCAAATCCATGTAACAACTAGTAGATCATAAACAGAAATGGAGATTCAGAGTGGGGGGGGGGGGGGGTTATGTGCTGTCTTTCTGCATGGATGTCTTCTCATGCCAGTTCCTCACAAATCCACAATACGTGTCTGCATGTTCAATCAAGGAGAATTTATCCTTCTATGGAGGCGTGAATGTCACTTTCTCCTTTGCTCATCTTCCTATGCTTTATATTCCAGACTACGTTTTTAGAGTCACAACAGTGTGACTCGCAGTCAACCGTCAACTGTCATCACGTTCTCCAGTTATCTTTTGTGCAGACTAGAGTAATGTTGCAGGTATCAGGGGCAGGCTAGAAGCAGTAATATATAGAAGACTGCTTAGGTCAGGACTCAGGTTAACTTTCCCAGTGTGACATACACTACTCATAGCCTTGGGCCTTTTGGATATACTATATTGTCAGTAAATATGTAGAAAGATATGGTGTTCAAGAATTAGAATCTGTGTTTCAATCAAAAAACTGTCATGGATATTCCGTTTGATTTAATGGAAAGAAATTGCTTCTGAATGTTTGGGTCCAGATGTTATTATACAATCATGGAGTAGACTTACACATATTACCAAGTTTCTTTAAGACAAAATGGCCACTTTAGCATGTGTTATTACCAGGTTAGTACCACCTTCTTGAACATTCAGAGAGGGTCTTTCTTTGAGCCCCTTTGGTCAAAGACAAAGGTTCCAAGAAGGCATGCAAAGGTCAAGCCCTTTGACATTTTCCATTCAAGACAAGTCCTCAACCCCCCCTCAGTCCCTCACTCATGTGAAGGCCAAGGCACCGTGCATTGAAAGGTGGCCCCACGCCCACACACCCTCACTCTTTTTGTCCTTGCCCCTCCCCCTGTGACCATGAAATATCACACCCAGCAGCTGTATCCTGCTCGATCAATATTCTATCATCTTGAGTACTGACCCCCCACCAGCATTGATCACAATAGGGCATCCTGATCAGGCCATTTGGTTTGAACTGGTAAAGCTGTCTCTCTTTCTGTTTCTGGTGCTTGTTAATCTAATTTTGTGTTTTGTGTGCGTCTTTTCCTTCAGGGAGGTGGTGGAATACATGGTGCAACACTTCAAGCCTCAGCTCTTTGGCGACAGGAAGCCAGTGTATGACGGCAAGAAGAACATCTACACGGTGCTAGCGCTTCCTATTGGGAGTGAGAAGGTAGATGCCTGCAGTGTTTGTTTTTTTTTGCATTACGCTTTCATACCAGGCCATAATTGCTTACTTAAAGCCTCTTTTGGGATTAATGAGGTCAATTTTAAGCCCTGTTTGAAACCCTAACCCTAACACAAGCTCAACTTCTGGTTATTGTTCTCATCCATGTTCTTTAACTTTCCTCTCCTCTCCGTTTCTGTCTTCTATTTCTCTAGGTGGATTTTGAGGTAACCATCCCAGGTGAGGGTAAGGACCGCATCTTTAAGGTGTCCATCCGTTTTCTGACCAAAGTGTCATGGCGCCTGCTGCAGGAGACACTGGTCAGCGGCCGGCTGCCGGTCCCCCTCGACTCGGTTCAAGCCCTGGATGTGGCCATGCGCCACCTAGCCTCTATGAGGTACACCATAGGAACCCATTCTATCTTTACCACATATGTACATATACTGCAACACCCCACACCCTGTTAAATGGTCTTTCTAGGTTATTTCTAAGAGTTATACGAACGTACTTCTTAAAAGCAGATAGGAAAGTCATGTTTCTCCAAAGTAAATTTTTTGTTGACGTTAAAAGCGTGCAGCCTAGCTATGTTAGCTCGGGTGTTACATTTTACATTACATCTTACGTCAGAACGTCATAGCTTCAGCGATCAGAGTCACTAAACAAAAGATGTTAACTGAGACCTATGTGAAAGTGTCCACAGAACAATAAAGGGAATATAATGATAACTGGCTTGAGGACTTGAAAATGGTCAAATAAATACATATAAGACTTCAAGCCAGGAATGTGTAGTTGTGAGTTCAGTAGTTGTGAGTTCTAAAATATAGAAAATAATATGTGTTTGAGTGTAACTCCCATTTGGTTGTTTTCCTTCTGTGTTCTTCTTTTACCAATGGTTATAAAGAACTTGACTAATTCTGAAACCTTCTACATGAGACAGTAACTTTACTGGAAGGGAAGTCATTCTGAGGTCATGCTTTAAATTGAGTCCAGTCATTTTCGCACACTCATCAGTTTCCCCTCCCCCACTTAGGTACACTCCAGTGGGCCGCTCATTTTTCTCCCCACCTGAAGGATACTACCACCCGCTGGGTGGGGGGAGGGAAGTCTGGTTTGGCTTCCACCAGTCTGTGCGGCCCGCCATGTGGAAGATGATGCTTAACATTGATGGTGAGTCACTGAAGACATGCTCACCACCAGACAGTGTGGAGTCAGCCAGACATGCCATTAGTTTTAGCTGACACTGCATGTCTAATCAGAAATGGTGGGATAGAAATGGTCAAAGATTAACTATACCCTGAGATCTAAAGGGATTTGAACTACCAAGCATTTTATGATTTTATAGTTATGGTATCATAAATATAGGCTGCTGCTCTCCTTTCTATTGGCTACTTCAGTGTTTCCCCTACCATTATACAGGCGGGCCGCCAGGCCAACGGGACCCCCCGCCAGGTAGGGCGGGGGGTAGGTATTTGTATAAAAAAAATATATAGAAAATGTTTCAATAGGCTAGCTTCAAGGTGAGGTGATTCAGATTATTCCAGAAATGAGTCCTAGACAGGACATGTCTATATTAGATCTTAGTGTTTATTGTTTTTTATTGAAATCCACGTGTTTTTCTTCAATAGTTTACATAGCTTGTGCCTCCAAATTATTACAGAAAATAGTTATAGGCATGTTATTTATGACAGTTGTTTACAGAGCACATAATTAATCAGATTTCACCTCTAAAAGTGCACAAGATTGATGCATTTAACTTTAAAAAGGATAAGGTTTTCTTCTGCAGGGGCATGCCCCCAGACCCCACTAGAAGGTCCATTCTCACCCAGCAGGATCTAAAAATCCTGTGAGAAACACCACATGTACAAACGTACTGAATGTGAAAGCATAACCCTATGCCAATGGGGTTCGTTTTGGTCTATTTCTTCTAGAAATTTGGTAGCACGTGGCGCGCATACTCTTTATCAGCTCTTACCACCGGGCCTAAAAAAATTCTAGGGGAAACACTGTACTTGTAACATCATTTTGGCTCTGATAAATGCCTTAAATGGGTGACGTAAAGGCTAATAAAAGTTGGGTACATCCATATCTCCACTGTTCCATGATTTGCATGGACTTATCAGTGCTCTCTGTCTCCCTCTAGTGTCGGCCACGGCCTTTTACAAAGCCCAGCCTGTCATTGAGTTCATGTGTGAGGTTTTGGACATTCGCAATATCGACGAGCAGCCGAAGACGCTCACCGACTCCCAAAGGGTCCGCTTCACCAAGGAGATCAAAGGTGGGCTACTGACCAATGGTAAAGAGCCTTCCACACACACTCAAACCCACACACACACACACCATGATACGCTTCAAGAATTTTCATTTTTACACCTTATTCATGAGTTACTGCCATTTGTTATCAGGGACATTTTCCTGTTAACTTGTAGTGGTGCTTTGTTATTGCATGAGAAGCTCTTTTAGTGACTTTGCTTCTAATAGGCATATTTGTATTTATTTTTGTTAATGTTTGTGCGGCCCCACTTACCGTCGGCACTATCAGGCCTGAAGGTGGAGGTGACCCACTGTGGCCAAATGAAGAGGAAGTATCGCGTATGCAATGTCACCCGGCGACCTGCCAGCCACCAGACGTAAGTGCACCGACAGCATTCAATTACATTATTTTAGATTCGCTTTTTGAAGTGACTTACAAGAAGCAGCCAACCACATGTATGACTGCGGTGGACATTACATCAAATAGGACCATTGTTTTATCTTTGTGCATCATTTTCCATTATTTGGATAACCCACAAACAGGCTATATGGATATTGATAATCGACCAAATGGTGTCGGGTACTAAATAACGAGCCACAGAAACAAATTTCATTTTAAAGCTGTCTTAAACCCTTACTTTAGAGCCTGATAAGCTGTATAAATACAAACTATTTGTCACTGGTGTGGCAAAACTCGACCATGCAGGTGTGCATCCATTCAAAACAATAACAGCAAAGGCAGTTCCTTAATCTTTTCACCAGATCATCATGCTGTAGTTCACGTGTATTGTCTTTTTCTTACTAGGTTTCCCCTCCAGCTTGAAAGTGGGCAGACAGTAGAATGTACAGTGGCCCAGTACTTTAAGCAGAAGTACAACTTGCAGCTAAAATACCCCCACCTGCCCTGTCTACAGGTGGGGCAGGAGCAGAAGCACACCTACTTGCCACTGGAGGTGAGGAAGGGCTTCAAGGATGAGTTGATAATTGAAAAAATAATAAAGTAGTGTTTATATATAACCACACCATGCACAGTGACTTTCTTTAGATCCTGGCTTGGTGCACGTGAATGACTCTGGACTTACTTGTTTTCAGGTGTGTAACATTGTAGCAGGTCAACGGTGCATCAAGAAGCTGACTGATAATCAGACCTCCACTATGATCAAAGCCACAGCTCGCTCTGCACCCGACAGGCAAGAGGAGATTAGCAGGCTGGTGAGTTGAGGAGACAACAGTGTATAGTCTGTAACAACAGTGTATCATAACGTATGACTTGTTTGTATATTTAACTAGGATGTATGTCCTTCAATTCTCCACAGATGAAGAACGCTAACTTCAACCTGGACCCGTACATCCAGGAGTTTGGGATCAAGGTGAAAGATGAGATGTCTGAAGTGACGGGCAGGGTGCTCCCAGCCCCGATCCTGCAATATGGAGGACGGGTAAAACATGTTCCATTTACTATTCTTAAGATACAAATCAAATCATAAATGCACACAGTGTGGCACAGAAGCCCTTCAGTTGCATGTGTTTTCCCCGTGTAGATCGTTTTGCTGTAGATCTGACCTGATCAGGTTTAAACTTTCAACTGGTCCCTGTCTTCCACAGAATCGTGCCATAGCAACACCCAACCAGGGAGTGTGGGACATGAGGGGGAAGCAGTTTTATAATGGCATTGAGATCAAAGTGTGGGCCATCGCCTGCTTTGCCCCCCAGAAACAGTGCAGAGAAGAGGTGCTCAAGTGAGTACAAAATGTAGTAACACTGGGAATTAATTTGCGTTAAATACATTCCCCCATACCAGTATTAAACGGTTTTGCATTTGGTTGTTGTAAGTCAAAATATCCACTTATTAATTCAGCTTCTAGCGTACACAACACTATATTTAGCCAACTTTTGTTATTTTTAAAAAGTGATTTATTTTAATTTAATTTATAATCAATATTATTTCCCAATAACATGGCAGTGATCAAGTAAAGGATGATTAACTTCTCTGGTTTCCTGTCAGGAACTTCACGGACCAGCTGCGTAAGATCTCTAAGGATGCTGGGATGCCCATCCAGGGCCAGCCATGTTTCTGTAAATACGCCCAGGGAGCGGACAGTGTGGAGCCCATGTTCAGACACCTGAAGAACACCTACTCTGGTCTGCAGCTCATCATCGTCATCCTGCCGGGAAAGACTCCTGTCTACGGTAGACTCGAGTTGTTTTATCTTCTTCACTGATCATCTTTGCACAGTCAAATTAGCAAGTAATAAAAAAATTAAATAAAAAAATTCTGCTGTAAGAGCATCATTATCAGGGAATTATCCGTATTGTTTAACAGCTAAACGTCTCAAAATGCTACCTTAGTCCTTTTATCTTCATGGTGTTCTTCATGTCCCATGTCCAACCTGTCCCATTTAGCGGAGGTGAAGCGTGTGGGAGACACCCAGTTGGGAATGGCCACGCAGTGTGTTCAGGTGAAGAATGTGGTGAAGACGTCTCCTCAGACCCTCTCCAACCTCTGCCTCAAGATCAATGTCAAGCTGGGAGGCATCAACAACATTCTGGTGCCTCACCAACGGTAAGCTTTTCTTCGGGCTGCCTTTCAATTGTGAACATATATGGCAGGAAGGGGGAACAGTGCAAATGTGAAAAAATCCCACTGTCACATAGAAAACAGGCATTTGTCCCTTGCGTAACCCGAAAGATGATTTCATATTTATGAATCTGTAGACGGAGAAGTGGCTCCTGCAATATTAATACCCAAGATGTTTTTTTTAAAATTTGGCCTTCTTATTAAAATTATATTTTATCTACTGTTTGTAACAACATATTGGATATACTGGATACTAAGCCATCTCTACATCGGTGTCTGTGATGATAATAAAATCTGTGCTGTCTTTATGAGCATGATTTCTATCTCCTCCTCTATTCGCTGTCTCAGGTCAGCCGTGTTTCAGCAGCCTGTTATCTTCCTGGGAGCTGACGTCACACACCCCCCTGCTGGAGATGGCAAGAAGCCCTCCATTACTGCTGTAAGTCTGTCTCATTATAAAGCCTTCACTAAACAACACTAGCTGACCTTGCACACAATCCCAGGAAAAAGGAAGGGAATGTGCTACTACTGCTGCGCGTCACACAGAGTCAGGGGTGTGCAGGTTAAGCCCATGGGCGGGGGAGCAGTGGACTGCTTTACCTTTTGGCTCTGGTATCTAGTGAAGTTTTACTTCAAATCTATAGTAGTGGCCATTTTCAAAAGGAACTGCAGCTTAATGGACATGGCTGACACTTTGAATAAATACACCCACACGTCAGAGTAATTCATTTATATATAAATCAAATAATTGGGGAATTGTTGCTTGTAAGAACAACAGATGGTCAACACGGGGATTTGAACCTTGATTTCTCTTTCTCAATCCAAAGCCATGAAAACGTTTTTGTTATGTTTTGTTATGTTATGTGAAAATGACATGGTAAACAAAGTAAGCACATTTTATAATTTGTTATAATTGCCACCGTTTCATGGGGATTTTAGGATGGAAATCCAGATGCTAAGAAGACACAGGCACTGCTATTTATACAGGCAAATCAAAAAACAACAAGGGCATGTGAATAATGCAAATTACCTCCAAGATGTCATGATGCAAAGCAAACACACGTGGTCACGGTTGCTTGGTGACAGTGGCACTGGGTCATATCGCAATGCAATGCTGGAAAGAGAAGAACCCTACAGCCATAAGAAGTATATTTGAGAGAGAAAAGCTTAATGTTTGACCCACAAAAAGATAAATAAAGCATTGTTTAGAGCAGACATCATTCATTCAGACATTCAGCTCATATGTGATTATTGGTTGTCAACTGGACTGTTATTCATGAATACATTCTAGAAATGGGAGCAGCTTTATGTGGTTTTGAAAAAGACGAGATGAATGCATCACCTTTGGCTCTGGTAACTTTGGGTGGGCAGTTGCAATTCATTGTGGGCATTTTCATTAAAAGCATAATTTGCTGCTTTTATTTTACAGCATCAATAAGTAGTATATATACTGTGTACTGTATGTGGCTGTTCATAACACGAACCAAGCAATTCAGCCGTTAGAACTGTAGAATAAGTGTTTTGGCTGATTAGAACATTCGGCCAATACCAACTTGTTTCTATTCTGATGCATTAAATGAGTGGTTAAATGCCCAGACGCCCGCAGCTATGAAAGCCCATGTCATGAGAAACATGTAGACTTACTATTTAAATACACAATACATGAGGCTGAACGAAGGGGGAGAAAAAAGTAAAAGAAATGGCTCATCACTGACTCACATTTAAAAAGGAAATTACGTCAAGCCTCGCCGCCCTTGACCTCATCTTTGCTGTGGTTGGCTGTGTTGTTGCCTAGCAATTATGACAAACGCTCGAGTCACACCGGGAGAGGATGGGAGAGGAGAGTGTGTCTGTGTTGGTCCTCCTGACTGAGGAGAAAACTGAAAAATTACCATAGTTAGTGCAGAGTCATTTGAGGGAAGAAAAATAAAAAGGGTGGATATTGAGCCTACTACACTTCCTAGGGGATGCTCACATCCAAACATAACCGTTGGCTAAATATAGACTTACAACATGAGACTGTTGCTGTATGATACTGTATGAACCCTTTTTTTTTTTTTTTTTTCATCTTTGTTCACTTATTATTACCAGTGCAGCAAGTGAGAATACATAATAGAAATGTAAGCAATTTGGTGAACAATGCTAAAACATATATTATCAGATAAACGAAAAGCATTATTGAGTCCTACTCAAAGACACTTTACACTAAGTAGATTGAGATGTAGTCCTCATGATTTTCTCTATCACACATTTGATGGATTGATCTATTGATGCAACTCTATAATACCTAAAGACACTATTTAAAACAATAACTAACCATGACAGGGCCCTTTTTAACTCTATCACTCCCTTCCTCCCCTCTCTGTCTCTTCCAGGTGGTAGGCAGTATGGATGCTCATCCCAGCAGATACTGTGCCACAGTGCGCGTCCAGAGACCCAGACAGGAGATCATAGAGGATTTGTCTTTCATGGTGAAGGAGCTGCTAATTCAGTTCTACAAATCCACCCGCTTCAAGCCCACCAGGATCATCTTCTACAGGGATGGAGTTCCTGAAGGACAGTTACCACAGGTAATATGGCATCTAGATTATTGAAAATGATGAGAGTTCTATGATGCATTATTTCTGTTTACTTAAAGGTACGGTGTGTACAATTTAGTGTAATTTTTCAGAGCAGACTTGAAATTAAATACAATATTCATATGTTTAAAAATAAATAAATTAAAAAGCATTGTATATCTACATTGGAGCACGAATCACCACCATGTTAAGTCACCATGTTCTACAGTAGCACTGAACAGACAAACTTAACGGCCTTACCCACTTTTATTTATAGTGGGTGTCCACCAGAAATGCCATTGTTGGAAGACTAAGAATAAGTATTATAGAATAAATAACTAAATACATCTTCACCTCATCTCTTGATTTCAAATGGTGGATGATGTCATCTTTAGTAACTATGTTATTGTCCTTGAAGGCCACTGTAGCTTCAGTAAATTCTCCAAAAGGGATGGAGCTAGCAATCTAGAATCTGACCACTAGATGCTGCTAAATATTCCAATATTACAAACTGTACCTTTTTTAATTTGCATTATGATGTGATGTTGGCAGATTGAGTGTTAATAAACAATGTTGATGTTTGCAGATTCTCCACTACGAGCTCCTGGCCATCAGAGATGCGTGCATTAAACTGGAGAAAGACTATCAGCCAGGCATCACTTATATCGTGGTTCAGAAGCGCCACCACACACGCCTCTTCTGTGCTGACAAGTCTGAAAGGGTGAGCTTTACATTTTCCAACATATATACTTTTTTAAAAGTGTTCTATTCATACTTGCTTTCATTTGTTTCATAATAACCATCTTGTTTTTCCTTTTGATAGATTGGGAAGAGTGGGAATATTCCTGCAGGGACTACAGTGGACACCAACATCACTCATCCCTTTGAGTTTGACTTCTACCTGTGCAGCCATGCAGGCATACAGGTAATAATAACAGAAACAGTGCTCTGTAATTATAATACCTCTTAATGCCTTTCACCTAAAACTTGTATACAATGTGGTTGTTTTACATCACCAGTTTTTTGCATAATCTTATTTGTATCTGTATAAATGTATTTGTCTAATGTTGAATCTTTTGGTGTCTCCAGGGTACCAGCCGGCCGTCTCATTACTACGTCTTATGGGACGACAATCGTTTCACGGCTGATGAGTTGCAGATTCTAACGTACCAGTTGTGCCACACTTACGTGCGTTGTACTCGCTCAGTCTCCATCCCTGCGCCGGCCTACTATGCTCGTCTCGTGGCCTTCCGCGCCCGCTACCATCTGGTAGACAAAGAACATGACAGGTTTGTGTTATTATAAAAGATGTTCATTGGCCTTTGGTTCTTCAAATTCTTATGACCCAAAGCGATTGGAAAGATTTCATTTTGTAATGTAAATTTAGTTGCAACATGGGTCTTCTATTTTTTAGAAGCAGGGAATATAAATGATACTTACTTTCCTTGTCACAATATCAAAATGACCACGGTATCGGGTATTGCGATTACAGCTCTCAAATTTGTTATTTTGAAAGGTGTCGGTAAAAAACATCCATTTTTGTCCCACAATATTTTCATTGTTAAACAACATATTGAATATTCAGAACATTAATGAAACATGTATGATAATATAATACAATAAATAATTGATAGTCACATTATGGAGTGTCACTGATCTTGGTTCTCCAACTTCTCTCCCTGTATTGTCCCTGCAGTGGAGAGGGCAGCCATGTGTCTGGACAGAGTAACGGTCGGGACCCCCAGGCGCTGGCCAAAGCTGTTCAGATTCACCACGACACCCTGAGGACCATGTACTTCGCCTGAGCTGCACCAACCATCACCAACATCAATCCCTCCTCCCACCTCTTTCCTACCTGAGTGGGCACGCAGCCCACCAACACCACCTCATCCCCATCCCTTATTCCCAATGACTGCCCACCACACACACTCCACTGACCTGACAGTCATTCACCCAAATCCAAGAAACATAATGGCCCATCGCCTATAAAACAGAGTCAGACTCTAGAGCCTCATGCACTCAAAAGGTTATGAATATTATTATTATTTGTATTATTATTATTGTTGTTGTTGTCATTTTATTGTTTTTAATTTACCAGGAGTATTGTTCTTTTTTATGTTGAATTTTTAAAACTTGGGTATTATTATGTATTTCTATTTTACACTACCTTCACACTCCTGTGTTAGTCAGTATGCAATACGGATGGGAGGAAAATAGGCGATGAAAAGAAAGAAAAACAAAACACAAAAAAACTTTTTTTAACTGCCACCACGATGCGGCCTCTCTACCCATCCGAATGCCGGATGCCAGTGTTCCAAGCCTTTTGTTATGGGGATCCTCCAGGGATGGTACTGGGCACGCACACTTACATGTATTGTTTTAACGTCATGAACTACATTCATGTTTTTAATGTTTTTGAATAATGTTTTTTTCTTTTTTTTTTAACTGCCTTGACGTGTCTGAGGTATGGTACATTAGCACTTAGCGTTAGCATGTAGGTGCCTTCAGTCCTGCACATAAGAGTTTGTTAGCACAGTTGAGGCTAGCCCTGGTCCTTATAGTAGCAGAGACAGAAAGAGCAGGTGTAGCATATCGTAGATACAGCAGAGAAGTCTTGCTGTGATCTCTGTGCAGGTTGGCCAGTCCCTTAGAGATTTAGCCTATAGAGGCAAGCTTAGCATAACAATAGAGGGACCATTTGCATAGAGTGTATCAAATATACTTGCACCCCATGCACCTAAACCAGCATTATTAACCAGCCAAAAGTGATGCCAACCAATGGAAAAGGGGCACTTAAACAGGAAGATAATATTTTTTCTGTATCCGTTGCTCTTTGAGGATATATAAGGCACTTTTTTATTGACTTATTGATTTATATTTTTAACTTTACACAGGCCATTTTGAAGTTTTCACACCCACACTTGCAAAGCTCAACAAGGTCAACATTCATGTCGATTTGAATGCAGGCAAATATAAAGTCTGATCACTTAAGTGCTGCAAAGCTGATCTGTCATTCAGCAACTGACCCTGCTCCGATCATTCTGCACATTCCAATAAAATGTATCGGTGGAGATGACGCCACACAGTGCACTCCAAAACATCCACCCACGCACTTCTTTGCATAACTTTATACACACTTATCCTCATTTTGACACAACGCTCTTCCCTCTGCAGGCCTTTACAAAGCATAGCCTGACTAGCAGAAGCACACACACCACTCTACCCTCTTGGTCTCTTTCTAAGCATGTAGCGAGACCGACCTCTTCAAATGCACTTGTCCCCATATTTCCCTCCAAGCCAAACTACCATTCATCATTCCCTTCTATCCTCGCTGTCTCTATTCTCACACAACTTCCTACAGCATCCCCTGCCCCAATCCCATACCTTGTGTTAGCCAATCCCCATTGGTGCTCTGTGTGCATGGGCAGCACAGGTAGGGGGGTTGCTACATTGGACAGGGTGGGCCACTATTATCGCTACTTCATATGCCTTTACATCTAGTCACTTTCTGGATTTATGAAGAAAAAAGAAACGCATGTAATTTTTTTTTATTACTGGATATTCTGAGCCACGTTATTTTGGTTTCCTTAGACTGAGGCAAGAGGAGCCTTGAGCTTACCACTGCCTGTCAGTCGTTTGGCCTCAATTGTGTAATGGTTATAAAGACTGCTTTTATCCTGTCATTATTATTATGATTATGATGAATATTGTGTACAGTGTCAGAGTGTATCCTCAAGAGGGCACTGTGGTGACTGTCTCAAAAATTTCACCTCAGTTGCCCCTTTTAAGCGCCTCAAATCTTGTCGCTCAAGAGCCCCTTTGAGCTGAAAGGGATCAAAAGATAAGAGTTCGGACGAGTTTGATGATTTTTAAATCATGTTTATTAACTTGCATAATCAATATGCCTTTGTACACCGTTTTGCTGATCCTTCATTGTGTCCAAGGTGATTTGTACATATAAATATATAATATTAACCTGTTATGTATTTTGGCTCACCAGTTGGCGGGCCTTTCACAGTTGGGGGGTCAGTTGCTCTATCCCTCATTCTGTGCTAAAAAAAAAGCAAAGAATATTCAGTCTGGGAGCATTTCCCCAGCGCCACTGAAACCAGATGCAGTTCTTCAGTCACTGAAGCCACAAAGCACCTTGCAAACGAGGGGTAGACGAAATGTCAAGTCACCCTGGAAATGCATCATGTGGACACCAGAGAGGCAGTCCACTCCTCTCTCCACACAGCCTCACTGTCTGACTAAGCAATATTGAAGCCACTGATCAAGAACAAGTCCTTATCATAGCACTTCCCATTACATTTGAATGAAAGGACATGGAAGCATATTATTTTGGCTCTGTATGTGATAGTATGGGATCTCTGTTGGGGCGGGTTATTTTTTAAAGAAAATAAAATTGTTTTTTATTACGCCTGATGTTTTTTTTTTACTTATAGATTTATTTAATACTGTATTTTTTACTTGAATTAATACATTTAAAAAGAAATTATCAAAGTCAAGCCTTGGGGGTCAAGGCGATGCATTTCTCACTCACCATTACATCTTATATGAAAAGTTAGGATGGTCCTCCTTAACAAACAGAAGGAGCATCATTGTATGTTGTTTAGGCTGCACTGCTAAAACTGCCTCATTACAGTTCCTCTACTAGGATATGCTCACATTTATATATAGCACTTTCAGGTCTTATCTGTAGTCTAGCCTACCATTTGAACACTCTAAAAGGTTGCACTTATGTCATTATAGTCACACAAATGCTTTTCTTAGGTTGTTGTTGTAATAATTGCAATACAATCCCATATTGTACACAGGTGTCTCGAAAAAGTGATGTAGGCCTAGATATCAATAACAGTAGCCCACCTGTTTAAATAAAGGATATGTAAATACTGTAGGCTATAGACATTGGCTAGGTTTAAACCTTTTTACATTAGGCTACAGCAGAGGAAACTCTCAGTCTTAACAGAAATCTAGCCAATAATTGATACATTCTAATGTGCGATGAGCTTGAAAAAAAATATCCACTGATTTATTGATGTATTGTAAACGTAGGGTTACCTCTGGGTGAAGGCGGAGTCGATTCTTCTGACGTGGTGGTGACACAGATCCCACCTCTTCCTGTCGGTGTCAGAAAGGCAACTTCACCATATTTAGCTGGCTGGCTCACCGAAGCCCCGCAGAGTTGATCTGTCAACCCAGGCTGGAAACCCTGACACACTTACCGGGATGGACACTGACACTGCCCGGCGTTGACAGCTCTACTGTGGCACCGGCATACAAACTACAGGAGACGACGTCGTGTTTGGGACGTGGTGTTAGGAGAACGGGGCCGTGTCCGCGGCTGTTTATAACGGGATAAAAGTCGCCCGCTCTTATGTCAAAATTCCAACTATCCAGCAACGGCAGCTCTAAAACAGCTGTGCTAGCTAATTACCGGTGCTAACCGCGACCGACGCTTGCTGTGCAGGAAACACGAATTTATGCTATGCCGTCTCTGTTCGTGCTGAGCTATCGGTAGGTCTTCGTTTGGACTCGTTGACACCGCCGTGATGATGTCCTGACAGCTCCTCTCTCCTCCTCCTTCCAGACACTTCCAAAAGCCCGGTGTCCAGCGAGCAAAACTTGGCTCACGTCTCGTAGAGCGACCAGTAGCGTTTCGCCGTGGCAGTGAAACCCCATTGGATACGTTGACAGTGGTGTAAGGGGGAACCCGGAGACCCCCGGCACCGGCGACACGTCCGTAGGCTACCGAGGGCCCTCCTCCCTCTCCCCCTCCCTGGAGCTATTAGCACTTGGCCACACAGCGCTGCAGAGGCGGCGCACTGCCGAAGGAGACACCGGGTTGAAAGGAGGAGAGAGTCCCCAACGTTTTGACAACTGTGATCCGGGAAGCGAACCGGACATTGACCTCATGAATGGAAATCGGAACTACAGGTAGGCCTTCATCATTCTTTACAAAGTTTTCCATTACATAAATGTATGACATTTACAGTTAGTGAGATATGATGGGGCTTTTCCATCTTGTCTTGCCTTGACATCCCTGGATGAAGCTTTAAAGCCTCTGGAAACCTTGTCTAAAATAGTAGAAATCAATGTATGATATCAAAGTTGGGTGTCTCAGTGAGCTTGTACAAAAAGCTTTAACTCATTTGACTGTAAACAGGGAGTATCTCAGCCTCTGCTGTTATTTTAACCTAAACATGAGTCACAGTTGAAATGTTTTCTTGGAACTCTTGTCCTTAATTGGTAAAACATTTAAGCTATATGTTATAACCATTGTATATGTAATTCCTAGGCTACTGTACTAAGAATTAAGTTTCAGTCTCAGTCACTCACTGGCATCATGATCAGAAACTCTACTCTAGGTTTTTGTAGCCATGGTGCAGAATGAGATTAAAACCAGCATGGCTCGTTCAGTAGCCTATCCACTTGAGAACTTGTGACAGTGGGTGTACTGTGTCTTATAAAGCTCCCCCCCAGGTCTTAACTTCACACCACTGACCTCAACATATTTGGCATTAGCCTGCTCCTATACAGCACGCACAATCCGAGATTTAACTATTATATTGGCAATTCTGATTTCTAATTCCTTAAGAGTGAGTTAGGTAGTCTGTGCTTTTCCGTTAACAGTTCTGACAGGATCCTTGATTTTTTTGGGGAACAAATTAGTTTTAAATTTGAGTTCTCTATTTCTTTTCCAACTACACACCAGCTTGAGTTTAAAAATGACATTCATTTGTTCACTGATGTTCATCTGAAGCTGTAACCTCATATGACCTTGCAATTTGCTGTCTAGTCCTGCTGATAAAAGTTGCCAACCCAGGCCATGGCCAGTAAACTGTTTCTTTCTCAGTGATGGTGCCAGTTAAACAGTGTGGACCACCTGGCTTTGTCTCGGCTGTGTAACGGAAGCTTTCCACTTATGTGACCATGAACTGAACACCATGGTATTTTTGATCAGCCAGGGACACACAATACAGGAGTTGGATCTTTATTCCCCCCCACCCCTCCACCCTCCCCCTAAATAGGAGATCCCTCTCTGCTGCCTATAGTATACTGTCTCATTTGCCTCTCTGCTCTCACAGTTGGGAGCGTCGGTGGCATAAGGAACACAAGGTGTTTTCCCACTAATCAAGCACCTGCAGTAAGACTAAACAAAACCGTTTTGTGTCACTGTTGAGGCAGTAGCACAAGTAAAGATAACAGTATACAGTACTCTGGATAACATTGAAATTGGTTTATTTCTTACAGGCAGAATCACATTTCGAGATTTGAAAAATATGTATTTTTAAACCCCAGATTTTGATTCCCTGACCAAAACACAGTTGGCTGCAACAGATCAAAAATATTATATGATAAGGGTTTTATCAAATATTTTTTGATTCTACTCTGCTAGTAGTATTCTAGTTTTGTTATTATTCTATGTGTACACTTCGTCCAATGAGTTGTGTCTTCTTTACTCCCTAGCATAAGAAAAAGACCCACGTGACTCACTAGTGCATTGCTAGTGCAGCAAAGTATTTTGACTTCGTCTGAGATCACATCAAATGCAATTTCATGCAGAGCATACTTCCAGCCAGCCTTACATTAAATGTGTTAAGGAGGAGTGTGGTTGATGCTTTCAGTTTGTGAAGATATCAATACATTAGCACAGTCAGACAGAGGCACGTTTCATCATATCATTTTGTGGCTTGTCCATAGGTTGCTGCTGCACGGCCTTTGATCTGGTGTGTGTTGGTGTTGGTTCCAATTCACACATCACTAATGACCACAGGCCAACCAGTGTGTCCTATGACTGGGTGAAAGATTAAAAGGTGGCTCCATCAGTCAGTGGCCCTGGTAGAAGTCAGAGCAGCAGCATGTGGCATGGAACACCATAGTCTCTTTAACACACAGAGATTCTGGCATATTGACGCAACAGCGGTCTCTATCCGTAAGCAGTGTTGCGGCGTGTGACGTATGACATAGCGCCTTGCTGGTCAGAGGCTTTTTCAAGCGTTTTTACATTTCTTTCTTCGTCTCCAAAATAGTTTATTTTCATTGTTTTCAGCTGTTAGGATTTAATTTCCCCGGTTGCTGTCGGACTTTAGCTCTCCTTGAAAATGTCATCACACTCGTCAAGCCCCTTTTCCGCCACTTCAGGTTGATGCATTTACACAGAGAGTGATCCGGGCATATTCCGGGAAGCTTGTCGCTTGATATGGATGCAACGATTATGGTGAAAGATTTTAAGCAGAAATTACATGTCAATGTTAGTGGTGTCATAAGTAAACAATTACCTTAAAGCTGGGGTATGTGATTTCTGATTGGTCAAAGTGAACACGAGCTGTACACTTTGACCAATCAGAGCGAGGCTCCGATTCTCTGTCCTTATTGGCTGTTGGGACTGTCCATTCACTTTGGCACGACGGTGTTGGTGTAGAGCGTGTCAGGGAGGGACCAAAGAGAACAAGTGGAGCGGTTGGATTCAAATCTCTATCCCAACTGCCATTTTCTCCCCAAATCCTCCACCCCAGCTTTAAATGGAGATGTAAATATGATCTTGTTAACTATTTCTGTAATGCTAACCACATTCTGTAAACTAATAGGCCTAAGTATTGCTGGTTTCAGAAGCAGCCATTAACAAATATTCGACATTTGGGGAAATGGGTTTATTTGCTTTCTTACTGTGAGTAAGAAGAGAACATACCAGTCATATAATCTGTCCTTTTTAATATCAAAATCAGTGAATATGCCCTCACGGTGAACTGGTATGTAAACCAAAACAAGTGATTTTGACAACAAGCATTCTCAAGAATCGCTGACTCCACTTTCAATGGGTAGAGAGGTTGGCCAAAGAACAACATGAGGCCATTTCTTGTTCTTTCTTTGTCACACACACACACTGGTGTTCCCGCTTTTTTTTTGATTCACAGACAGTCACCCCTCCCTTTCCGTTTCCTTGGTTACCTCTTCTCTTTCCCTCAGTGGGAAACAAACTCTGCCTCCCCTGTCTGTCATTCTCCTGCAGGTTTGTTCTGTGTGGAGTTTTTACAGACAGTGGGCTCTGCTTTGAGGGAGGGCTTACAACTTGATTTGCAGTCTCTCCCCATAATAATACTCAGTTCATTCAAGCAGCCTGTTGACAATAGACAACCCCCATCTGCAACCCCAGCCACCCATAAGGCTAAAGCATTGGCATGTTGTTGTATAGGTTCCTATGAAGAATGCACTTTGCCGTTGCTCTATTGGTTCATTGTTACGGAGAGAGTGTTACCATTGTTATAATTCTACTGAAGAAAATTAGCTATGATTAAGATGTTGTCAATGTTGAAATAATAATAAGTATTAGAGATCAATGTGAGGTATTATTATTATTATTATTATTTTTGTAAATTCTGGTTATATTTTTTTAAACAATTAATTCGCTGTCAAATCTCCGGTGATGCATAAGCGATGTATTTTAAGCTCTCTGACCTAAAATGCCATTAAAGTACTTAGCTTCACCATCAACATATTACCATTATTTATCCTGCATAGTCACATATAAATCCATAACCTCATTGTGATGCATCTTGTGGTCGTTTTTTCACTGGCTTCCTAAACAAATGCACGTGGTGCCGGCACACGCTAACAAAAATCTTTAGGACAGCAGGAGCTGATGTTGTAATAACTAATCCAAAGGGCTCCCTAGAATCAACAAAGACTGAAAGTTCCTATAGTTTCTCACTATAGCAAGCAATTATAGCATTGTTTGAGCTCATCTCGTTTAGGGTATACCAAGTGGAAAAAACACAGCAAACACCAACACGTTTTTGCCTCAAATTTGCATTCTAAAAGTATTTTCTGTAATTGTCTTGAGAATCCAGTGGCCCAGGGTGTAATAATCTTTCTTGTGTTTACCACACAGTTTTAAATCGTGTGTGATGTCGTATAAATGGAGTCGTGTAAACGCTGGCAGCTGACACATGGTGTTGTCAGAGTGCAGACTCCCATCACGTGGGGGTAGACGGAGGGGAATTTTAAAGGAAGGATGCCATGGAGTGAGTGTGTGTGTGTGTGTGTGTGTGTGTGTGTGTGTTTGGAGGGGAAAGGGGGATGCAGGGCAGTAGGAGGAGGAGGAGGAGGAGGAGGAGGAGGAGGAGAAAGGCTGGAGGTTGTGATGTGTCACACAGATTAGGGGCCAGAGCAGCCAGACCACACTTCTTTTCCAACTCCTCCTCCTCTGGTGTTTCCCCTTCCTGGGATCTGTTTTTTGGGGGAACTGAAAGGGGCTCATTTTAGGGAGAGGTTATGAACAGGAAGCAAAGGGAATTGGAAGTGGATAAGAGGAAGACAGAGATTGCAAATATTCATCTCTTCATTATTAAGTGTTGAAAAAGATATATTGTAAACAGCTAATCCGTTTATACTCAGGGGCTGGAGACGATGCCAGTTTGTCAGCTGATTGTCATTAAAAATGTTTCCCGGTTTTTACTCCAATGTTTTGGAGACTTTGTGAGTTAAGACATTCTAACTGCAACAAACAAAAACTAAGGGGAAACTTTTTAAGAGGCTTGTGATTATGCTCCTTTCAACCACACCAATCTGATATTATTACCAGCAGTTATCTCTTTGCATAAAACAAGTGCACTTTTCCCTGCACTTGATCCCCCACCCACCCAACACTTGAGTTTGTCTATCAATACCATTCGATTTCAGGTAAGAGAAGAAGTTTCTTCTGTGATGTTTAAAGTTAGAATCGCTCAACTGTGTCTGAGTTTTGTTCGTCTCTCCTCCACTCATCTTGTATGTAGATTGTAGACCGGTTGTGTTTTATACTTTAAATAAAGAAAACCCAATCTGTAGACACACTTTGAAACGGAACCATTTGTGGAAACTATAGTCCTAAATAGTACACAGCTAGGGATGAGGACTTGTCCAGTTAAAGTCACCTGAGCATGAAAAGTTATCTTCATTGTATTGTAAGTCATTGCAAATATGTCAACCTCTGTGAATAAATCTATATTGCAAAATTCTATATTTTTTTTTACGCATGTTTATTGATTTTGAAATGGTTGATACTTAAAAATGAAAGGGCAATACTATAATATAAACCCTCTTTGCCCGCTCACCCTAAACACAGAACACATTATCCAAATAAATATATTTAAAAAGGGTAACGAAAGATAAATAATAACAGCAAAACATCAATAAAAGGGTGTGTGTGGTGCACTTATTTTGCTTCTAATTAATTCATCAGAGTGCCTAAACTCTATGTGTCAGCCAGCCATCCTGCCCAAATTAACATAAAAAGTCAACAACCCCTTGGGCCCCGTCCACTGTTCACTGAGACCCGACCCGCAAGACAGAGGGCTCCATTTAACATGCTCCTGGTCAGTTGAACAGCTAGTACCGTGTCATTTAATATATAGAATGTATTAGTGTTTGTATCTATCCATAACCTACCTGTTTCAGCAAAACAGTTGGGTTTTCCATCATGCCCCTGAGTCAGAATTGACTTCACTCTACAACTCCCTCTTTGAACCCTCAGCCCCCCCCCACCTTCCACTTTACTCCTGCTCTCTGAAAATAGTAAATGGCTCTCAGCCATTTACTCTCCTGTGCTCTCTCTCTTCTTCCTCCTCACACACTCACTCTATCACTGCCTCAGTTTTTTTTTTCTGTGGGGGATTTCAAAATGTTTGCATGTTGTTGTGACTGACCAGGCCCCCGTCAGCCTGTCAGTTTGCGGCTGCATGTCATGGCAGAGAGTGGCAGTGACTCCCGTGGGTGCCAGATGCAACACTATTGAGGTTGATGAGGGGAACGGGGAGGGAGGGGTCTTGACTGTGTGTGTGTGACATGTTTCAATCCGTCTTCGCCAGCTATCAGTCTTTGTGTGTGTGTGTGTGTGTGTGTGTGTGTGTGTGTGTGTGTGTGTGTGTGTGTGTGTGTGTGTGTGGGTTCTGCGTACTGTGACTGACGGCATTGTGCCTTGCCCCTGAGCACTTGCCCTGTTCCCACAGCTCAGGCCTCTCTGGATTAGAAACACAACAGCTGTATTGTGTGTTTGTGTGTGTGTGTACGTGTGGACATATGCACTTGTTAGCGTGTACGTTTGGGGGTCGGGGGGGGGGGGCTGAGGAGTTTAGCATGGACTATATGTCAGCCTGGCTTCTCACTATCAACCTATTCTGGCTCCCAGTGTGACTGTGTTGTTACTGGTATAGATTTGCGTTTAAATTAATTACATCTTTTTTGGGCCTGTTTTTTGGGCCTTAGCGAAAATAATTATATTTTCAAATTGTTTGTAATATTAGTGTATGTGTATGTGTTTTCGGTAAAAAGGCTGATAATAAACATTAATAAGTAGCCACCCACAATAGCATCGAAAAAAATATAGCAAGTTGACGTGTATAAAACTGATAAGCCAACAATGAATTAGTGGAATATGTCCAAAAGTAGGGTTGCCAGCTAACCGAACAAGCAATCCACCAAATCTCATGAGTGCACCGGCAACACACTAAAGCTGTGTTCAGCAAAGTGTTTGACAAAAATATGAGCACAGTGGGCATGCGGATGGGGTTGGATTATGTTGCAAGACTCGTAGGAGTAGTTTTAGAAGTGAATAAGGATGTTATGATACTGTATTTCTGCCAAATACAAACAATGTTATTAGTGGAGTGCGGTCTATGTGACATAAAGTCAAGCTGACCTCGACAGCTGTTCTCTGAAAAGGGAAACCAACACTTAAGAGCAAAATGTGTGTGTAAAGTTTGTATAATATTGGCAATATTAAAATACATCTACTTTACTTAAAAGTACTGTATTTGACTGAGAACAAAAACAAGTATTCTAAGAATCTTAACATTCTATTGTGTATCTTAAATGAACACCTTTATATTATGATACACCGCACAAGCCCGAGGCTACTCTATCAGCAGGATGGCAAAAGGACCAAGGCATGAGTGGCAATGCCACCACACTGTGGTACAGAATAGTGGCAATTTCCCAGAAATATACAGATTTTATTGTTTTATTTACGGTCAAGAAGGATGTGCTCTCCTATGCAGTTTCTCATCGCCTGCATGTATGAACAAGCTCAGGAAATGAGAATCAGACTGATAGACGGGGAGGATGAAATTTACTCTCTTCTGTTTATTAAAACATGTCCTTCCTGCAATTTTCTAAAAGCCAGTGCACTGCACACACACTCTCACACTCTGCATTTTTCAACTTAACAAGGGGATGTTCTCTTGAACTCTTACACTCACTGTACAAAGAGCTTTTGATGTGTCTTTGCAAATTTGTGGTTGGGTTTTCACAGTGTGTCACAGCGAACTAAAAGATGTCACCTACCAACAGCAGAGGTCGTCGTATCCGTGACGGTGTTTTGTGTTTAGTATTGCAGGACTTCTTTAGTATTGCAGGTGTTTCTGTGAACTCATGTGAGCATCTTCGGGTGCTAGGGGTTGTACAGCTTCCCACACATGTAACAAGCCACAAGAATGGCCATTTTGACAGTCAAGGAGGGAAGCAGGGAGTCAGTCAAGGTCTCAGTCATCAGATAACAATAGCATTGCTTACAGATCTTGAACTATCGGTTGTCAGTAATGACTACATGAGTTGCATTTTGAATCCCTTTTTTTTTTGCTGCCTCCCCCCTCACCTCCCTTCCAAGCTTGACAGTCAAACCTCCCTCTCTGACCCCAGTTGCTCCTGCTTCCACACAAACACATTTGTTATGTCTGTTTCCAAGAATAGCAGCTAGGAGGGAGGTATCTGATGTGCTGCTGAATGGTCAGGTTGGGGTCGGCTGTTGAGAAAGTGCCTGCAAAACACATCTGTGTGTGTGACATGCCTGGTTGATATTTCAACATTGCAGCGTGCTACCGGCCATGTGCCTGATGTTGTAATGTCCCATCTGTGTTCACACCTAGTCTGAATCACCATAAATGAACGCACAGGCCAAAGTGGGTGTTCTGAAGCAGCAGGTTGCTCTTAATAAATCTATATAATGAAGAACATGTTGTAATATATGAAAAATCCTCCAAGTTCCTTTTTCCCCACACAAGCGGTTTTATTCTCATCTGTTTTTTACAAGTAAAGTAAGTTATTATTCAGTTATAAACTATAATGTGTATGTATTAGTGTGTCTTATGTTATTTAGTCAATTTATTGAACTTGTTAAAATAATACAAACACAAAGTAAAACATATGAGCAATAAAAGATAAACAAAAGGGATTGGCGTACGTAAAATGGTGCAATACGTTTTGGAGGTTTTGGCCTTGGAGATTGTGCTGTGTTAGGAGGAATACTGCACATTCTTCTGTGTGAAAGGGAGACTTTATAGCCATTTGTCAAATGTATATGCATCTCCCTTTTGAAATACAGAGAGAGTCTTGTGGAGCTGATAGGCTTAATCCACATTGTGTCAACTCTTTCGGCGACGGCTAGAATCTTACCGACCTTCATTTGTATGAAAAAGTTACGCACTATAGCTTTAAACATGTGTGGTGCATTTTTGTTTGCTTCAAGTTTCCCTTTTTTCTCACTGTAAGACCACTGTCATTGCTGTATAGTTCATCCACTACTGTATTCAGAATTGGCTCAAGGATGCTGCACTGTGTGTGTTTCTGCCCGTGACTCTGTGACTCATCCTGAATATAAGCCAGTTTAAGAGAGGCGGATGAAAGCAGTAAAACACCAACCCGGCCCACTCTCTAATCCTGCCACTCCCTGCTATCCTCCTGCTTGAAGACATAGGACCATCACATTACAGAAAAAAATGCCCCTATAAGTAAAGGAAAGCCCCCCCCCCCCCTCCCCCCCTTGTCCACTAATTTATTTCTGTAGCTTTAATGAAGATGTACTAGGAAAACCTGTCGTCCTTCTTTTTGTCACTCCTGTGTGTGTGAAATTGGGCTTACCTCACACGTTGAGGGCCCCAAGGGAATTACCATAACACAAGTTAGCGTGCTCGTAGGTCTGTGTGAGCGGGACAGCCGGTGGATGGAATTCCAGACTTTCTTATCTTTTTTTTTCTTCATTTTATCCCAGCAGGCTATTTCAAACAGCCTCCATCTACCTTGTTAGCCCTCCACTCCACAGCCCACCAGAGGAGAAAGGGGTGGGCAGAAAGTATATACTTCTAAAGCACGACTGTAAACAAACATGGTCGCACGCTCATGTTGTCGGCTGTTGTGGCCTTGCAGAAGGTTTCCGTTCCGTTGCGTGCAGGTTTTTCTATGAGCTTCCCCCCCCTCGGCAAGGCCCTCAACCTCAGCATCACCCACACATGTCAGCCAATGAGTCACGTCAATGATGCTGAATCATCACGCTCAACTATGACTCTCGTTTAACAATGACACATTTGGGGCTGTTTATTATTTATTTGTGCAGTGGAGACTGGAGTGAAGGGGAGAGACAGAATGAAACACTTGGAGGAAATTGAAAACATGAAAAAGGCCAAGGCGTGGGTTGGCACAAACAAAGTAACACTTGCCAGGCAAATGGATGAGTCTCATCTGAGTTTTTGCGTAATAGTAGGATGGATTGGCTATTGCATAACAATAGCAGAATGAAAAATAAAACCACAAGATTAATCCAAACATTGTATTATTACTTTAAGCAAAGACATGTGTTCTGTCAAGTGTGATGTGGAAAGGCAAGCCTCGGCAGACCCAAAAATAGCAGTGACATGAGTGTGGCACATTAAGAACTCAATGGTTCTGGATCAAAGTGACTCATGTGTTAGACATCTTTAGGTTTTATGTGAGCGTGGGTGCGTGTGCAGTATTATACAGCCTCTTAGAAGAACTAATGTGAGAAATGTGAAACCTGCTAAGAATATTGTCAAACACACATGTAATAAACAGTCTTTAGTGTTTTTTTTCTGTTGGTTTATGGTAGAAAATGCCAAGAGCAAGTATGCAGCAGCTTATTTTTTTTAGATTAAATAATTACGCACTGATGTACACGCCTGTCCTCAAATACTATCCTGAAATGTAATTTTACTTTATGTAATTTTTCACCTCTGTCCTTCCTCCACAGTTAAATTAAGTAGTTTTATTATTATTCAGCTTTCTTCTACCAAAAAACAAAATAACACATTGTTTTGGCAAAGACACTTCAAATGGCAGCATCCAATTTTGTTCACAAATATATCTACTGAGACAGGATATTATGACATCAGTCAAATTTTAAACTGAAAAATGTGTTGAATATATCACAGGATACTCAATCATAAACATTGACCTTGATTTAGTTAATGCATGCAAAATATACACACTTACAGAGGACATTACCTGTTGTATGGCTATTTCTTTCTGAGGTTTATATAATTAGTTTTACATAACATGATCTGCTCACTCAAATCTTCATCCAGAATTACATGAAAAAGATCCACACACGAGGTTTTCATTTGATTTCCCCTCCCTGTACTCCTCTCAGATGCCGTTGGGGCCCAGTCCCTGTTCGCCATTCCTCGGCGGCCTGGCTTTGGCACCATGGGGAAGCCCATCAAGCTGCTGGCCAACTGCTTCCAGGTGGAGATCCCCAAGATGGATGTCTACCTGTACGAGGTGGACATCAAGCCTGACAAGTGTCCACGGCGAGTCAACAGGTAGGCCACACCCTCCTCAATAGTATAACTAAAAACCTCTCATACACCTTCCCCAGATGCAGCATTTACATTTAGAAACGAGCATTTAACTGGTATATAATGTAAGCATCTTGCGAGCTTCATCTTCTTTGTTGCTTTATAATCGTTGATTTGACTTCCTACAGTATAACCAAAACTATGTTTGTTTTTCCAGGGAGGTGGTTGACTCAATGGTGCAGCACTTCAAGGTGACAATCTTTGGGGATCGCCGGCCGGTCTATGATGGAAAGAGGAGCCTGTACACAGCCAACCCACTGCCTGTGGCACCAGCAGGGGTGAACTGAATAAAACACACCAATTGTCATATTATATCTAGTGTACACACACAGACATACAATGTAAACAACTCACCATTACCCGAATCAAAACATTCTATACTCCTGCACTTTATCACACAAAGCAAAGGCATACACACATTCATACATTAATGCACACAATCTTAACAACTTAAAGCCACTACGAGTAACATGGCACGTTGGCGTCCCCTTTGGACAAAAGCGGTAGTATTTTTACGACGCCCGCTGTCGCAAAGCTGTTTTCTAGCTTGTGCCAGGCGCGCGAGTGTGAACTGAGAAGGGAGCAATATAGTGCATGTCCGTGTGTTGAAAGTGTGAGGACTCTTTTCGGCTCCGTGAGAGTGGTTTTGACACTACATCAACTAATGCCAGTCACTGCCACACACACCTGATTGCAATGAGTTGATGCAGAAGTGTCACCTAACTACTCTCTCTCTCACGGAGCTGAAAGATTACGTGTCCGACTCCTCACAGAAAGCGAATGAATGAGAGACGGCAGTTAGTATGGATCACGATGAGGTAATGTGTTTATGTTGTTGTAAATAATGACTATTTCAGATTTCAGGTTATCTGATGATGGTGAAGCAAAGCAAACTTTGTGTTAGTACCAACCGCTCATTCATTTAGGAGTAAACACTGCAGTCTAGTTTCGCTCTTGTGAAATTGTTTACACGTTGCTTGGCAACGCCCTGGTCCCGCCCGTAGCCTATATCACTCTCCCTTTTAGCTTTTCTTCATTGCATTTTTTCTTTGATGGTTCAGCCCCGTTATCAGTCATTATGACGACAAATAACTTTCTCAAACAAGGCTCCCGCTCCCCTTCCCTCACCTGGAGGGATAGGCTTCTCAATTCACGTCGCTGCGCCACACTGAAATCTGCGACCAATACGGATATGTGACCATAGAGCCTGCACGAGCGAACCGAAAATCGGACTGGGTGTGCGACCAGACCAAAAGCAGTAATAAAAACTATTTAAAAACGTCTTTCTTTGCACTGATGGTCTTGTTTGCTGTTAAAGGTAATTTATGATTATCAGAGGAAACATGAGGCTGTTTAAAAGATATTTAAATGTTACTCGTAGCCGCTTTAATGACTTGATCTAACCTTCTTTGTCCTCTCAGGTGGACTTGGATGTCACTCTACCAGGTGAGGGAGGGAAGGACCGGCCCTTTAAGGTTTCCATCAAGTTTGTGTCTCTGGTCAGCTGGCACATGCTCCACGAGGTGCTGACGGGCCGCAGCATGCCTGAGCCTCTGGAGCTGGACAAGCCCATCAGCACCAACCCTGTGCACGCAGTGGACGTAGTGCTGAGACATCTGCCCTCCATGAAGTGAGCTGATAGTCATTATATGGCCTGCTCTTTTTATATAAAGGTTTTAGACTTGACTTCACTCTTTCAATTGAAGCTGGAGCAGTCCTTAGTAGATCATATATTACTTTAATTGAGAGACCAAGTCAAATAATGGGTCTTTTAAAGGTGGTGTCAGTGAATCAATGTTGTCAAAATCAGTGAATATCCTCATTATCGAGTAATGTGTGCGAACTGACAAAGAATGTGGTGTTTATACACAGCCTAGGCTCTGTATTGTATTGTAGCTTGTAAAATGTCTGTTTACTGAGCATATAGGCTCTGATTATCACTAGTGTTTGCTTTCAGCTCACACATTACGGACAGGTAGCAGGTGGTCAGGAGATATTCACTGATTTTTGCCACAAGCTTTCTCCAGAATCACTGTTATCACATTTTAAAGCAGATTCTTACCTAATATCTTCAGTCAGGAAACATAACAACAAAACAGGATCCCTTTGATACTCCTAGCAAATAATATGTATTTGTTTGGTCATAGTTTTACCTATATCAGCGCCCCTGATCCCCTACGGAAATTAAACACGGCCTATATAGGCTGTGTTTATCATCTTCCCAACGATATCACTTTTCCAAGGCCTCAACCAGAGCACAGTCTGACACAATATCACCAGCGCTTTAATGAAAATCTTTTTCAAAGCATTATTAAAGAGTGGTTAGATATCAACACCTTCTTAGCCACCACAACACATTGACAGTGCAAGATTCACTAAGACAAATGGAGCCCCGTGTGCAATTATTAATGCGTCTCCTGGGTAGAGTAATAAGAGGTCGATGGCTCCAGCTAGTGTCACCACCCTCTCATTTAACTGATGTAGTTTCAGAGAGCAGCTGAATGTGACACCGTATAAACGCATATTGACCTACATTCTCCGTGTAGCATGTGTGAACTAATCTCACATTCTGTCATCTCGTGTGTCCCTTTCTGCTTACCTCTTTTTTCTGTGGAGCTATCATTGTTTTTTTCTGTCATTCCTTCCGTTTCTTATAATGGCTGACTTTTCTCCATGCAGGTACACGCCGGTGGGTCGATCCTTCTTCTCTGCCCCAGAGGGATATGACCATCCCCTGGGAGGAGGGAGGGAGGTCTGGTTCGGCTTCCATCAATCCGTGCGCCCCGCCATGTGGAAGATGATGCTAAACATTGACGGTAAGTTCCAAATTCCTCCTTGCATTTATTATACTACGGTGGGCACCTCAGGGCTACAATATGGCCTCACAGCTGCAGCAATGACAATACTAAAGCTGTTTTTATATGTCTTACTGCTTCTAATATGAGAACTTGCAACAAACTCTCAAGAACTTTTTTTGTATCACTGCGGAGGCTGAAGTTGTGGTGGATATATGTGCAGTTTTTTTTTTGGTTAGTTTTCAATCAAATCAAACTTAAAACTCTACTTGCTGCTTGAATAGCTTGTGAAGACTGTTGAATGCATTACGCTCCACATGGTGATGGCATTGCCTCCTCTTTTTACGTTTGATCGATTTGTCGAAACGGGGCCACTACTGCTGGCTTAAGTTACGACTAGTTATTTTTGGACACTGACGGAATGGAAGTAGTAGTTATGTAATTGGATTCAGCACTGGTCTCTTCTCAGTTGAAAAACTCTGTTTGATGACCATGAATAGTGAGCTACAATTTCATTTTGGCATTTTGTTGTTGTTATTTGTGGAAAATAAGTGGCAAAATGGCTGACTGGACAATGTGTGCGACATATGCACATTGTAGGAGGGTGTGTTGGAGACCGAGGAAGTTGGAAGAAGGTGGGATCTTGGCTGGATGGGAACCGGCTAGTCGGTTACTGTGGAGACAGAGGGCAGTGTGTGTGTGTGTGTGTGTGTGTGTGTGTGTGTGTGTGTGTGTGTGTAGGAGTGAGACTGGTGGGTGTTGCTGGGGTCAGTAGGGTAGCTGTATGGAGCATTTCCCTAAGACAGCTTTTGTTTTGCTCCAACTGCTTGAAGCCTCTGTCTGTAATTGAACCTTTCCCCCTCTACTCTCCCATTCTGTCTTTGTCTCCATTTTCCCGCCCTCTCATCTCAGTCTGCTCAAGTCTCTTGTCTGCCCTCCAACAACAATCTACAACCCCAAGTGTTTGCGAAGCATTTCTTTTCTGACTCTTCTGTTTTGCATTGTGCGTTGATTAAACAAAACAGTTTTTAGCCTATTTGAATACATGTGCAAAAAGTGCTTCCACGCAAGATCACTAGCATGGTTGGGTCAAAAGCGTATGGACCCAAATAATTGTAATTACAGAAAAAATAATTTTATTACATTTTTCATTTGCATGAATGACTCATAAACATTTCCAAACACACACAAATTAAACCACAATGCGTTGGGAGGACAGTAAGGAGTAATGTCCCTCCCTGCTGATGGTGAAAGTCTCTCATGTCCAATGAGGCAAACCAGAGTTGGAAGAGACTGTTTTTTTTTTTTTTTTTTTACCTTTATTTATACAGGTAAATCCCATTGAGTCCGAAGACTCTTTTGCAAGGGAGACCTGTTCCCACAGTGTGTTTGCACAGTGACGTCTTGTTAGGTGTCGCTCATGGATGTGCGCTTGCAGTTCTTTCTATCAAGGACAGCTTCAGACAGAGGTTTGTCACCTCACAGCAGCAGAGCCAGAGTATTCTTCAATTATTTCTTCAGCACCACTCTCTCTATCTCTGTGTCCAGTTTTAGATTTCTTTCTTTCGGCTTTGTGTTTCTTTTTTATACCTGCTCTCGCTTCCCCTATTTTAATTTAACTCAACACGTATATCATCTATCTTAAACTGTGATAAAGAATCAAGCCTAGTGTTAGAGTATTTGTGTTTTTTATTTCATTTTGCGAAAATGACTCGTATCCTTGCTTTACCTTGCAGTGTCTGCCACCGCCTTCTACAAGGCCCAGCCAATCATCCAGTTCATGTGTGAAGTGCTGGACATCCACAACATAGACGAGCAGCCTCGGCCCCTCACGGACTCACATCGGGTCAAATTCACCAAAGAAATCAAAGGTGAACATTGTGTTTTTGAGTGAATCTGCATGTATGAAAAGAGAGTTTTTTTTTTTTTTTTTTTTTTTATTGACAGTGCAGAGAGACAGCGGTGAAATGGGGCAGAGAGGGGAGTGACATGCAGAGAACGACCGCGGGCGGGAATCGAAACCCGAGTCTGCTGCTGGGCCCGGCCCGGGGGGACGCCCTACCAACTGAGCTAAGGGCGCCCCGAAAAGAGAGTTTTAAGTTAGATGAATACAGTAACATTATGTGCGTCAGGGAGTTTGAGCAGGAATAAAGGAGAGGGCATGTCACAACTATTCACACACAGACACATTCTTAATGTTCGGCCATCACTTTTATTCTATTATCCAACCAGGTTTGAAGGTGGAGGTGACGCACTGTGGAACCATGCGGAGGAAGTATCGCGTCTGCAACGTGACCCGTCGACCTGCCAGCCATCAAACGTGAGTCAGCCTCCGTGCAGGCGGCGAGGTAACAGGAGACTGTGTGTGGATGGGAGGGGTTTGGAGGGGAAACATGGACCACAGAGGATGCCATCACCAATTCACTACCAAACAAATCAGATAATGGCTGACTCGCCTGACAACCATGCAGCATTACATTAGTCATCCACGGATGAAGTAGATCTTCAATGTCCGGCATCCGGAGTAGAATACCTCGCTGTGTGTTATCCATTTCATCACCATATGGCACTTTAAACAGGATGGTTAATACAGATGGCAATGTGCCATTTACCAATATGCTGTAAGACTAGCTAAGATAGTTAAGTAGTGATTAATTGATTAAATTAAGATGTTCAGTAATGATCATAAAGGTATTTATGTATTAAAATAAAGCATGGACTCTGACTAAGCTTAACATATCCTCTATCGATCAAATATGGTTTCATAAGCTTCTATACAATGTTATAAGATTAACTATGGAAATCCTTAAGGTGATACAAAATAAATCGATCCAATTCAGTTGGACGCGTGAATTCTGACATGAGATGCTATTTTCACTGCAGGTTCCCTCTACAGTTGGAGAATGGTCAGACAGTAGAGCGTACTGTAGCCCATTACTTCAGGGAGAAGTACAGCCTGCAGCTAAAATACCCCCACCTGCCCTGTCTACAGGTGGGCCAGGAGCAGAAGCACACCTACCTGCCACTGGAGGTGAGGGAAAACAACTTTGTACTTCATCAGGTTTTGATGTGCATGTTGAAACATGGAGTATATGGTCTACCGGGCAGCTCCCGGGAGTGCCTGTGCATCAACTGAACAAATAAAAAGCTGAGCAGTTGCAGAAAAACATGTCCAGAAAATGTTGCTGGCTATATAATAACTAAAATCCTCAAAGATGCATCTAACAACATTAAAAAAAAATGTGTCCATCTCTTCCCGCAGGTGTGTAATATTGTAGCAGGTCAACGGTGCATCAAGAAGCTGACTGATAATCAGACCTCCACCATGATCAAAGCCACAGCTCGCTCTGCACCCGACAGGCAAGAGGAGATCAGCAGGCTGGTGAGTTGAGGAGACACCAACTGAATCAAAATCTTCTAACACAGGATCTAGACATCCTTATTGAATACTAAAGTGACAAAAGTGTAATCTTTTAATTAGTAACTTTTAGAAACTTCAGCATTAACACACTATAAATCCATGACTGTGATACTTGAAACTACTAAGGATACTCATTCAAGTTGTTTTGTTTAGGTTATACTGTACATAGTAGAACATAAAGCGGGTGTGGACACACCCAAAGACAACATGGTGCCTAGACCGCTACATTTATGCCAATAAAGTCTCTATACTAATATGCTGATATCATGGATCGATTAAATCCAATATTTTAGCCCGCAACAGTTTATGTTGATTTTTCAGCAGGTTTCATTTGGATAGCATTAAGTTGGAGACATAGTGGTGTTAAAAAAAAGCTTGCGTTGCTAAGCCTGTCAACACTTGGTTGCATTGCTGCTCATGTTGATATCCAGATTGCTTGTTTTGTAATCACGTCTCCCAAATTCTCATTTTATAATGTAACGGCGGCATGTCGTTGTGCTTGTCCATTGCATTTGGTAATTACAAGGCAGGCCTACCATGGGCCAACAAAATGCTGGAGCAGTAATGGCTTTAATGTGTGGTGAGAGGCGGCCCTGTATTGTTTATGGAAAGACAGACTGCCTCTGGCAACCATCAGATTAGCAATGCACTTTTAGTATCTGTTGTTGTGTTTTTGAACCACGTCTCCCCATCTCTTCACTCAGGAGCCAAATGACTGGACTTGCTTACAGGAAATCATTGTAGACATCTCTGTGGTGGCGTTTACATTAAGATGCACTGTTGCTTGAAACTCACAGGGCAGTGTGGGTGGAAAAGCAGAGGTTGAGAGACAGAAAAGTACAAAACAAGCAGATAAGCTGTGTCTATCAGAACTGCTTAATCAATTCCATATTGATTTTTTTGCTCCTTTTCACCGTTATTTTATAAACTAATGAAAACTCGAACTGCATAAGAGAAGAAGCATAAAGTAAAAATAGCTAAAAAGCTTTTTTATATTTAAAAATTCCTTTTACCATCAAGGCCAAGGGACTAGCCTTTTGGATAAGTCTGGCATTTTAACCCATGTATAATCATGTGTTTTAATAATTTGCACTGTCCTTAAATAAACTGAACTGAATTGAATTGAATTGAATTGAACACCCATACATGCAACATCAAGTACGGAAAAGAAATGCCCTTATTAGGCAAACCAGCATACACATAGGATCTATCTAACCATCATGGTACCTGCACTTGGCACAGAGTCAAATGAGAGAAGATTGATAACAATCTCATATCTGGCTTGATTTGCTCTTCAGTTATGTATAGATCAAACAAACTAGATATAATGTGTAAATTGCTGAGCTTCAGAGATGCGGATAGTCGAATTGTGTTACCTTTTAGTTTTAGACAATGCTAGGTTAGCTGTGTCCTGTCTTTATGCTAAAATAGCTAATATGAGCTAATATTAATAGAAAATGTGACAGTGGTATTGTTCTGCTCATCTAAATCTCAGCAAGAAAGTACATACTACGTTTAATGAATGATAAATTATTCCTTTAATCAAAATAACTTTGTGTCCATTTTTCCCATCCCTCTTTTCCCTTGCAGGTGCGCAGTGCCAACTACGAGGCAGACCCTTTCGTACAGGAATTCCAGTTCAAGGTGCGCGACGAGATGGCCCACGTGACGGGGCGAGTGCTACCCGCCCCCATGCTGCAATACGGCGGCAGGGTGAGCACAGAGCACTTTATGGTACCCTTCCTTTAAATCACGCCCATTCTCTCTGTTTGTCTGACACGCTCTCCCCTTCCTCAGCTCTTTTTTCTACTGTCGCTGAGGAGGAACTAACTCACTGGCTTCTGTTTGTACCTCATGGTATCTGTCCTCTTGGCTCTGTGTGTTTCTTGTGGTTGAGTCTCATGAGTGCAAACTTTCTAACTTGAATAAAAATAAAGAAGTACACCCATATCATTATTGGATACAGCTTTTAAGGTACATATCATTATAGCAAATACACCAAAACAACCTTTTCAGCTTTTGCCCTAATGTCAGTTTTCCTTGGTGAAGTCAGAAGAGGTGATAAAAATTTGAATAAAGAAGCAACTTATTGAGACTGAGCCACAACAGCTGATAACATCTGTCTGTTTAGCTTCTCTGAGGAGACACTCCTTATCATTGCACATTTGGTTTGTATTACTGAAACACTATGTCATCATTATGCAAACTATGTTGTGCGTCATACACACATACAATTGCATCTCACAATACATACTTCCATCACACTAAGCATCATACTACGTTTGCAACAACCTTCATGGTTCACATCACTACCACCTGTTGATATTTTCCATTCTGTTAGAAAGTTAAGTGTTTCTCTGGCGAGAGCTACTGTATTTATTTTGGTCAAAGACTCTTTTGCAAATGCATGTTTCTTTTAAAGTGTGAATTTCTGTACAGGAATAAGCATTTGGTATGGATGTAGAGGGTGTATGGATTCTGTGTGTTTGTGTTTGTCTGCGAGTGGGTGTCCTCCAGCTTGTTGAGTCTGTATGAACAGTATACGAATGAGAGTGTTTGCCCACATAATCATGAGTACATGTGGTGAGACTGCAATGTTGTTTCAGAACCGCACCGTAGCCACGCCCAGCCACGGGGTGTGGGACATGAGGGGGAAGCAGTTCCACACCGGGGTGGAGATCAAGATGTGGGCCATCGCCTGTTTCGCCACACAGAGGCAGTGTCGGGAAGAAATCCTGAAGTATGTTGAGTTTTTGATAGTTTATTATTTCTGTAAATTATGCGTGTAGTAATGATGCTCACTGAAGTATATTTATGATAATTTGTAAGGTAAATATTCAAATAGATGTATTTTGCTTTGTTTTTCAAATTTAATAATTTAATTAAATTTTCTTTTTGGCTTTAGTAGATACAAAATAACCGAGCCCATGTCAGAGGTACAGCATCCTCTGTAGTAAAAGTCCAGATGCAAACTGCCTTATGCGCTTCATTGCAAAGATATCAAAAAGAAAAATTCTTAAACCTCACACATCACACTTCCATTTGTTTTTTTGGCATAGTAAGATAATAAAAACATGAATAAACATACTTTGAAATTTTAAACTTTAACATAAGCTCAATGATCAACCATTTATGATGTACCATTTCTTGTTGCACAAGGAACAATTTGTTATGTTGTGCAGGTGTCCATTCTTATTTGCATGCAAGCAGAACAACTCTTAATCCTTGCTTTCCTTATGTAGGGGTTTCACAGACCAGCTGCGTAAGATCTCTAAGGATGCTGGGATGCCCATCCAGGGCCAGCCATGTTTCTGTAAATACGCCCAGGGAGCGGACAGTGTGGAGCCCATGTTCAGACACCTGAAGAACACCTACTCTGGTCTGCAGCTCATCATCGTCATCCTGCCGGGAAAGACTCCCGTCTATGGTTAGTAGAAAACGGCTTCAAAATAAATATTATAGTAGAGTCCAGAGATATGCTTGTGGCTTAGACTTTGTGGGAACGCTAATGCTATTCTGGGACTGCTGGCGCGATATTCTCTCCTCCTCACTTTCACAAATGAATAAACATGTTCACGAGTACACTTCAAGCTCTATTACAAAACACTCTATCCGCTGTACAAAATATTTTTAGCTTTGTATTATTTTCTCAGACTGTTTTTGTTTTTATCTTACATAAACATGGAAGATGAAGTGTTTCCATGCATGTTTGCTCACTTGTATCCTTTATACTATACTATTTTGAATAGGTTGGCCCTTATGAAGCTTTGACTTACATGACTGATAAGTTTAAAAAAAGCATTCATCAGCTTTCAGAAAACTCCATTTTGATGATTTCGAAAAAACCTACATTATAAAGTCGCTGCTATTTTCTCAAGGATAATCGTTTTCGTATTGTTTTATATTATACTTTAAACGGTTTCCAATCTTTTGATGCTGACTTTTTCTAACGACCCATAGCGGAGGTGAAGCGTGTGGGAGACACCCAGTTGGGCATGGCCACGCAGTGTGTTCAGGTGAAGAACGTGGTGAAGACGTCTCCTCAGACCCTCTCCAACCTCTGCCTCAAGATCAACGTCAAGCTGGGAGGCATCAACAACATCCTGGTGCCTCACCAACGGTCAGTCCAGCTATATAGTATTTCTTCTCTATATACTGTGATACGCTATTGTAGTCATGCCAGTTTTAGATAGTTTCTCCTAGCTTGGAATGTTCATCTTTTGTTTTTATTTTTCACATGTACATGTACGGCATCACAAATTGTATATGACATTTGTACAAACATTTAAAAAAAACACACACAATTAACACACCATAGTAATAAACATGGAACCATACGAAGAAACTGTCTGTATGTAATGTATCTGCTGTCATGTCACTCAGTATAACGACTGCCTTTGTTATGTCTCTCAATCATCAGGCCTTCAGTGTTTCAGCAGCCGGTTATCTTCTTGGGTGCAGATGTCACACATCCACCTGCTGGAGATGGAAAGAAGCCTTCCATTGCAGCAGTGAGTCTCTTCTTCTTAACCTTAAAGGTGCTCTATGCAGTTTCAGGCGAGGGGGATTTGTTTATATTTGCAATGGGCCCTGCTGCTGTAAACAACAACCGTGAAACAGTAACTTTTATGGTAGCTTTCTAACTTCCAAAAAGTGTTTCAGGGATCCTATTCTCCTCTGAGGAAAGTTTGGTTAATCCGTTTTGAAACTCTTAAAACAAATGTTCAATGTATCTGATTGACATTTTTCACTTTCCCTCTCTCTCTCCACTGCTCTCTCTGCTCTTCCTTCACAACTCCTCTCAACTTGCTCTCTCTCTCTCTCTCTCTCTGCTCTTCCTTCACAACTCATCATCTCTCTCTCTCTCTTTGCTCTTCCTTCACAACTCATCATCTCTCTCTCTCTCATTTTTCACTTTCCCTCTCTCTCTCTCCACTGCTCTCTTTGCTCTTCCTTCACAACTCATCATCTCTCTCTCCCCCCCCCCCCCCCCCCCCCCCCCAGGTGGTAGGCAGTATGGACGCTCACCCCAGCAGGTACTGTGCCACAGTGCGGGTCCAGAGACCCAGACAGGAGGTCATCCAGGACCTGGCCTCCATGGTGAGGGAACTACTCATCCAGTTCTACAAGTCAACCCGCTACAAGCCCACCAGGATCATCTTCTACAGGGATGGAGTCTCGGAAGGCCAGTTCAGACAGGTCAGCACCCACTTTTGTCCAAAAAAGATTTGTTAGAACACACAGCAGAATTTTCTTAAGGGTTAGTATTTAGATTATTAAGATATTATGGATGAAGACTGTATGTTTAAGGAGCTACTTACATCGTTGTATGTCAGTGGCTCAAAGACTTCAAATAAAAAAAATACATCTTTTTCCCAATTTTTTTTTTAATCCCAGGTGATGTAGTAAGAAAAAGTTGCAAAATGGATTACAATTCTCATATATTTTTTCTTCCTATATAATGATTGGTGGCGCAGTAGGTCCATATGGAAAAGCTAATGTGAAACTAAAGTGGAACACAATACAATATATAATGTACAGTGTATGACAAAGACAGTTGACAGGGTTTTTCTTCAAGGATAGTTTTTATTAACAGTTTGTATTGAAGCCATTTATTCCCCCTTTCTTCTTCTTGTCTTTCTCCTTCAGGTGCTGTATTATGAGCTGCTGGCCATTCGGGAGGCCTGTATAAGCCTGGAGAAGGAGTACCAGCCTGGTATCACTTACATTGTTGTGCAAAAACGCCACCATACACGCCTCTTCTGTGCCGATCGCAACGAGAGAGTGAGTCCCCACCACACATACACACACAATCACTTTTACACAACCAATCACTTTGAGTATGAAACAGGGATGGTACCCATTAAAGTCAGTACAGTCTGTTATGTGTTACTCCATATTCTTTTTATGCGCTGTGCCAGCACGTTATGTACTCAAAATGGGTGTCCTTTATTACGTTTTGTTGTCAATTGGTCTGGTCACCCTCCTGACCCCTGTAATTACCTTCGATTAAAGCATTAGGGCCCAATACAAACCCCCCCTAGCTCTGGAGTGGCACTTAAGGCCCTTAAGACTGGGCTAGGAACAACATTATTTTCAGTACAAACACTCCCATAGAGAGCATAATGCCCTCTAGAGTATTAGGCTTTTAATTGGTTGATTGGGAAGCACTTGGTTAACCTAATGCTTCGGTCGGTCCATCAACTACTGTAGGTGTTTTCTTTTAACAGTGATTAGAACTTTTCCATTTAGTGCTTTTAAAGCTTTGTTTTCTGCCACTATTTACCTTCATCTTCCATTTTCTGTTCTAGTTTTTATATAGTTTTTTATATAAAACATAAAATAGTGCATTAGTAAAGACTAACTGACTATAACTCTGCTTTCTGTAAGGTTGGGCGCAGTGGAAACATTCCTGCTGGTACTACCGTGGACACGGACATCACACATCCCTATGAGTTTGACTTTTACCTCTGCAGTCACGCCGGAATACAGGTGAGATCAAACTCTCGTCTTCTTTGAGCAGTATTTTATCCATTCTTCCAAGAGAAAAAGTTGTCCCCACAAAATGCTGATTTCCCCTTGGCAAACTTTGAACAAAATCTTTAATTTCTCTTTCAGTGCATAGTCATTCCAGGTGAAAATGTTTCTCTTGATCATGGGGCTTTATAATGCAGTTTTATTGAGCTGGTATCAACAGCATCCTGACCTTTGCAATAACTGTGGAATAGCAACCACCAACAAAAGCATTGTATCCTAAATCTGAATCTAATGATAATACAAACGTGTTATTTGATTCCCTCCTCGCAGGGCACCAGTCGGCCCTCCCACTACCATGTACTGTGGGACGACAATTGTTTTACCGCTGACGAGTTCCAGCTGCTCACCTACCAGTTGTGCCACACCTACGTGCGCTGTACCCGCTCAGTGTCCATCCCCGCGCCAGCCTACTACGCTCACCTAGTGGCCTTCCGCGCACGCTACCATCTAGTGGACAAAGAACATGACAGGTGAGGGAGGGAGAGTAAAAAACATAGAAGTGTTCTGATAGCAGTAGGTCTGATAGCAGTAGGTTCTGTATCGCTGGGCGGAATGTTCCAAATTCCAGTTTGTCGTCCAACATAACCCAGGCTCCTGCGGATTATTTAGAAATCTTGAAGTCTTAAATCCAATCATCTGAATTTTAGGCCTTAAAATGTCAAAAAATGTCTTAAATAGCATTTCGACGGGTCTTAAAATTTTAGAATTATGAAATGAATGCTACTTTAACTTCAGTCTCATTTTTAAATGTGTATTTGGGATACGGTAAAAAAAACTACGAATTCAACATAGAGCCATACAATTCATGTTGAATTTGAACAAATTAATTTACTTTGAAAAGAAATGAAGGGAATTTTCTTTCATATCTTAACTTTTTTTTTTGACAGTATGGACATGAAATAGGTCTTAAAAAGGTATTTTAAGATTCACTAGGATCCTTAAAAAGTCTGAAAAATTCGCTATTGGATAACTGGTCTTCTGCTCTCCACTCTGCAGCGCTGAGGGCAGCCATGTGTCTGGACAGAGTAACGGTCGGGACCCCCAGGCGCTGGCCAAAGCTGTTCAGATTCACCACGACACCCTGAGGACCATGTACTTCGCCTGAGCTGCACCAAACCCATCCTCAACCATTGCCACCCTTAACACACAACAGAAACACACACAGACACAACTGTGCACGCCTGGCTTGCCAGTCAAGGAGTCCTCACACGTGCAAATCCCCCCCACACACACACACACACGCCTAGTCAATCCGGACCTGACACTGTGCAGAGGAAAGCCGGGAGGAGGGAGGGGAGGATTCAACCCCCCCACACTGGACACTGACGATGCAAAAGCTGCTTTAAAAACACACGAGAGAAACTCAGCACTATTATGCAATATCAAACCTGCCAACTTGTTCATTATTTTCACCCTTATCAAGGCCCCCCTTTTTCCATTGCCCCTCCTGAGGATCTGTTCTTTCCAGTTTGTCTGCTTTACTTGTGGCCTAGTGGATGTTTTTTTGTTTGGTTTATAGTTTTCCCCAGCTTTGGCACAATCTATTTATAGTCTACTCATCTGCTCCTTGGCCATCTACCGTACCTCAAGTCACTTTGAGCAGCAGCACTTTTACATTCTTTCAGTTTTTACTGTAGTTTGTTTTTTTATTCTCCCCAGTGTTAGAGATGAGGGATGTGGAGAAGGAAGGGTCAGACTAGGGATGTTTGATTTTATTTTGGAATCTAGCTAGCATTTCAGTGGACAACCCAGGTCCACCCAGTTACCGCTTTTCCTCTTGTTCCCTCTTGCTTGTCACTTTCCACTAGTATGTGTGAAATCCCCAGTTTACTTGTATGGAGCGACTGTTCTTTTGAGCACACTGCCACCTGTTGGCGACGAGGTATTAATGCCCCCCTTTTTTGAGTCGCAAAAATTAGTTGTTTTAAAAGGTTTCTGATCAGTTTTGGATTGATCTTAAGCAGCCAGCGGTCACATTTTAAACAGGCAGTTTACATTGGCTGATCATATCAATTGCTCAAGTGCAGCCATCTATGGATTTAATTTTAAAGTATAACACTGTTATTTAATTGTGGTTGTTATTTTGTCTTCTACATTATGTGAAACATTTTATGATTCTGAGTGTTTTTATATAATCATTTAAATCATGAGCTTATGTTTTTTAATCTTGGTAGTCGCCGCGCGTTCATTTTGGTATGTGCTTAAAGAGGACCTATTATGCTACTTTTCTGGTCTTAATTTCTTGTTTTACACTGCTATAGAGCAACCTGACACGAATCACATCACAAAAAACTATGTAGATTTTCGGGAAGCTTTTTCTCTTATTTTGGCGATCCAGCACATCCTGTTAACACTTGAGTGTGTGTGCTTCGGCTCCCTCCGCCTGTGCTTCGGCCATCTCCGCTCCCCTCTCCCCCCTCCTGCAAACCCCACTCCGTTGTGATTGGTTACCTTCCTTCCGGAACACTTTCAGTGGCGGGAAGCGCGAGCGTGGACCTATAAGGGCGCGAGGCAGACGCGAGGCAGACGCGAACAGGGAAGTGACAGCATTACCATACATGGAAACATCCGTGTGGAGACGTCACAAAGTTTTATGCGACGTCACAAATTATGAAAGGGTAGACCGCTTTGAACACGTGACTTCTCGACTGGCTAGAATAGTGTTTAGTGCTCTGCACAGACACCCCAGACGGTCAGCAGGGAATATGTCGAAATGCATGTAAGTCATTATTTGATAATTTAGTATGGTTAAGCATGACTATGAATCATCATAACATCGTTTATAGGTCATAAAAGTCAAAAAGCATCATAGGTCCTCTTTAATCTCACATTTCCCTCTCTTGAGTTTGAGATGCTGGTAGAGCAATGATCAGTTGAAACGAAGGGAATAGGATCTTAGGGCACTTAAGAGACTGAAAAGAATGGTGTCCTAGAAAAAGTCAAAAAAGTTTGCCACTTGCACCGCACTTTCATGTGTTGTTCTTCAGTGAGACAATTTACTGGCATTGTCCTATTAGTTTGCCCCCTGCTGCTGAAAAAAAAATAGTGCAACTGTAGTTTTGGTGATTTGTTCATGTTTTGACTTGGCCCGAAGGATGTTATGCACCTCTTTGGTTTTAAAAATACATTATCATCCATGGGCAAAACATTCAGAATTCCCGATCATCACTTTGCTAATGATGCTGATTCTCTCAATTCCTAAGAATGACTGCACCTGACTGCAGCAAAGTGGACTATACAAAGGCCATACAGAGGTAGTATTCAAGTGCCTGGTGGAAGTTAAGGGTTAAATGGTCAAACGCTGCACAATTCACTAAAGGGAACTTATACACAGGGTTAATTAATCAAAAAGTATTTCCCGACAAATACACAGCATACGATGGTTTCAAGCAAGAGAGTTCACCTGATGCCTCTCAAAAAAAAAGCATCTACTGACTTTTCTATACATCTCATTCAAATCATTCAAAGTTCAATATATTTATTGTGTTTGCAGAACACGGCACTGTTGGCTGTTGGCTTTGCTTCAGAGCAGCGTCCCAAGCATAGACGAGCCGAGTTGTCTTTTTGCTTAATCTTTACGAGGCACGGATCCAGCTGCTACAGTGTGTTTGAACCTAAAAGTTTAAAAAAAAGTTATCTGCACTAAAAGGAACTGTGTACGTGGATTGAACACAGGCATGGTGCTACTCTGTCTGAATTACAACTCTGAAGCTGAACCTCTGTACAGGAGGAGCAGGGTATAGGTTTTGGTAGCTCTAGATATACCGCTCAATGGTTCCGATCAGCATTGAGGGCCTACTGAGCGGTACAGTGAGGGATCACGCTGTTGTTTTGACTGCCTCTCATTGGCTATAGCCTTCCAGTGTGACGAGCCTATAGGAGTCTTTGAGCCTTCATGAACTCACTAGTGTCGGAAAGCCTTTTTCAACAGCCAGATCAAAAGTATATTTGTACATTTTAAATGATCTAATGCACACCACTTATTTTTGCTAACAGAGAAAATAAATGTAGTCTAATATTAATCTTAGTAATACATGTATTATTTATGGTTTTAAAAAATATATATAATAGCAAAGTTTTAATATTGCAAAAGACTGTTGAATTGTTCCTGTGTCACTATAGTGTATGTGTGAACAGTGGTGGAGTTGTTGGAACTAAGTGACGTGTCTTTAGACTGTCATACTGTTATTGATAGGGATGTGGACGTAACAGCCTGTGGCTTCAATGTATGGAGAGAGAGAAAAACAAAGCTGCGAGATGTTGAATACTTATTTCTCTACACTTTTTTTGTGTATCTGTTCATATAGAGGGGAAGAGACGATATTAAATGCTGCACTCCGAAAAGGCTTTGTGTTACATCCCTATTGGTTTGATAAACGGTAGGAAAGAAGAGGTGTCGGTGGATGTATCGATTGAGCAGAGTTTCTCCTATGGAATGTTCCCTGGTTCTTCTTAAATCAGTGCTGATGCTTTTAATCGAAAGGGAGAGAGAGAGCGAAAAAGGATTGTGGTTTTGAAAGAGTTTTTGATCCATTTCAAAGACACGTGTGATCAAACGATATGGTATCAAGCGGCAGTACAGTTCTCCATAACAACCATTGTCAATGCCTCGGGCGGGGGAGGTTTACATGGGATTGTGACCTCCTGTTGCTTCCCTCTCCTTTTCCTTCCATGTGCTCCTAAAGTACAAAGCGTCAGCCTACTGGTAAACCTGTGGTGTGACAAAGCCTGTAAGCTCATTGTTGCTCACTTTCCCCTTTTGCTCTTGAACATTCACCCCCCTGTGCCAGATGACTACATTCCAGGGCTGTATGATCCCATCTGATACCTTCCCCCCGCTTCCCCATGGGAGGCACAGAAAATGAATAGATGTGTAGGACAATAGTGGGGTCTGTTCAGTGAGATATAGTGGGTTATGCCATGAATTCAAGTGTATGCAATGTGGAGAGAATGAGAATGTTATGTGATGTTGCAAGTTTGGGTCCAGAAAGTTGATTTTTGAGTATTAGAAATCCATTTTATAAGTGGCTATGTCCGCTGGTCTGTATAATGGGTGTTCAGTTTGTGTATACACTACATTCTCGAGGGCAGTTGAAACACATGTTTACATAGCAGATGTGTTTTTGCCTCGCTTACAACCTGAAATGTCATCAGCTCTGCTTCGCAAAATATTAAGCCAGTGGAGAAGTGACCTAACAGGAGCAAGACCATTTGGAGCGTGTGGAAGCGGACGCTTGAAGGGATACCGAGACATTTATTTGCTCATTTCTTTTTCTCATCAGACGTTTGTGTTACACAATGGGGGAATAGCTGTGTTTGTCTTTCCAGTTGCTATTAAAACGACTTGCCAGGCTTGACTGAAATAAAATGGTACACTCATTTAGGATTACTAACTGTAAAGTACAAGTATTTCTTAATGGAAGCTTGAAAAAACGGGCATCTGAAGAATAGCCCAGTTAACTTAGAAAGGTCAGCATCTCCAGTTGGTTTTTTTTCACTGGTAAAGGTGTATAACATTTTTCTAGTAATCGATCTGATTTTGGTTGCTCTCTATTTGCAGCGGAAGGTAGCAACGGAGTGAGATAAAAATAAAAGTCCATGGAAAGTGCCTTTCCTCTTGATGGTGCTGTAAATTTAAAGATGAGATGTAAATCAAACAAACAGAATCTCCTTTACAAAGAACACATTGCGATGTAGGAATGGATGAAGTTACACACACACACACACACACACACACACACACACACACACACACACACACACACACACACACACACACACACACACACAATGGAGGCTCGTTTTTTTTATTGACGGAAATGCAATGTTTCATGTCTTCAGATGTTCAGCCTACTTAGAAATAGAATATATTCCAAGTATATGGTCGTGGTTGAGTTTTTGCTTTCTTTAGTGCATTTATTGAGTGTCTTGGACCAATGGTGTCATGGTACAGTGAAATGTGTGGGGGGGGGGGGTCGTAGCTTACACTAGTGCGACACATCCAAGTCCACCGACAACAAACAAATAGCACAGCACTTTAGAGAGACTGCCACTCTCACTCAGACACATAGCCAGGAGGTTTTTGATCTCTGTCCCTCCAAACCTCAGTGTAAACGAGGAGTCGAAAAGGGATGTGTGTGTGTGTGTTACTAAACAAAGCAGTCCATCGATAAAAGTGTGCCTCTTGCTCTTGTGACTTTGTTGGTGGCCCCGTGGAGTCCAGCACCTTGCCCTTGTGCGATGGTTTTCCCTTCTGGAGTTGCCACTCAACACTTTGTTACAGGCAGCTAGGGCTGGGTGTCAAAACATATCAGTACCTTCCCAGATTTTCACATCACTATTTCTTTAAAGCATCAAAGTCCGACAAGGTTTTACAATTCTCGCACTGAGGAACCAACATTTTCTTTCCTGAAGGGCATGTTTTACAAAGGAAATCCACACAAGTATAGGATCTAAAAGTTATAGGTATTAGAGATAAACTTGACGGAACCAGTGTCAGTATTGAAACTTTTCTCTATGATGCCCAGCCCTAGTAGCAGCAGTCCATGACATTTTTTTCATCTTTATTGCGATGCCCTGCCACGTGTCTTGCCCCCGATGGAGGGATTGTGTGGCCATCAGTGTCCCTGTCTTGAGCCGGTAGGGAGCTCGACTGAAAACCGAGGCCGCTCTGTAGTTCTGTGGGTACCTTTTTCAGTTTGGGGAGGAAGGGTGAAATCTTTCTATTAATTTTCCTTTATTTAACCTCGAAAGATCAATTAAGAGTTGACCCTCTTTTACAATGACGTCGAGTTATTACATCTATTACATGAGATCTCTCAAAACACTGCACCTCACTTACCTTGGTATGCTGCAGACTGTATGTTGTACTACATGAAAGAAAATTGCAAATAGCTTTTATTATTATGACATATAATGCTTGAGTAATGCCTGATAGCGATTATTCTTATACATCAACTATTTCAGATTCACAATAAGTATAACTGTAAAAAAAAGTATCTGTTTTTCTCTTAACACTTAGCCGATTTTGAAAGAAAAAAAGTGTGTTCTTGAGCCGACTTTTGTTTTTGTTGTCCTATTTAAATGTGTCGTTCTTTTGAATTTGTATATGAAATATATATATGCGGAACATTTTATGGTGTATTTATTGACAGTGCGTTGAAGCGGCTGGAGCCTCCGCATCTTATTGCTGCATGGTGGGGGCAGGGCCAGTAGGATGAGGCCTTAAGCCCCTCCCCCTCCATGTTAACGCCTTATTCTCCTATAGACACACGCAAGCACAACAATATGGAAGGAGGGGGGTGCGCTCATTTCTGACCAAGGGAACCATTTCTGAACCACACTGACTATAGTGTCCAGTAGCTGCTTGTTGGTACGTTAGCCATGTAAATTCCCCATGCCAATAAAGGGGCAGGTGGAACAGGTGTTACAAAAAATCATCATGAAAGTTTTAGTATAGTTTCTTTTACTTTTTTTCTTTTTCTTGTGCCAGAACATTTTACAGCAGAAACAGGTCTCATTCCAAAACAAAAAAGACATGCCTCAGCCTTAAGTGCGTTCTTACGTAATCGTCAGATTTCTATGTGACTTTGCTATGTCTGTGTTGGGTGGCCTATACCGAGAAGACTTGATCTAGCCCTGATTCCCCCAAACGGCATCCTCATCTCTTCTCACTTCTCATGTAAACCACTAACATTGCTACAGGACTTGGTGAACTCTAATGTACGATACAATTGTAAGCTGTACAACAAAAAAAATGGCTCTGTCCCAATTGTACTGATGTTGAAACAAAATGATGGTATATCCATAGAGCAGTATTTTCAGATACAGAAGGGACCCTATAGGGTGCTGGATTACAGAGACATGTGCCTGTATATTGAACCAAGGATGTTATGTTGTGAAGATTTTATGTTTTATTATTTCTATATTATTTTCTTTCCACCCCACCAGAGGATCAGAGACATGGAGCTTTTGAGTGCTGTCAGGCCTGTTCCAAAGTAAAAAGGCCCATTGTTCTTATATACAGTATGTTTACTGTAATGTTTACTCCAGTGGCTATCAGATGTTCAACCTGTTTTCATCCCATTAGCATTCCAATAATGACCTAGAACCAAATATTGCACAAGAGATTAGGGTCCTACCGCCGTTTTCCTTGTGTATACACACAATATTATGGTTTTTTTCAGACAGATATTTGACAGTGGCCAAGGATTGTTTCTGTGTACGCTGATTGTTTTCCGATTGTCATACATGTATTTGAATGTAGCATCTCACTCTTGCGTCAGTTTTATTTCAAACTCGAGATCCCGGGCTCTGAAACCTCCTGAGTGAGGCACCAGCAAAATGGATGTAAACGTTGAAAACCACCAGATGATCCATGTCTCCGTCTCTCAGTATGTTGCAAAGGCTCTGTTGTACCAACAGCTTTATATTCCTTTCCGTTTTCAGTGTCTTTCTTTTTTAACTCTATCTTATAGGTTGTTTGCCTTTTTAGTGTTGCTTTGCTTCAGTTTGAAGTGTATCTTTGACTAATACTTGCAATAAAATGCTTTGCTTTACCTTGGTCGTCTTGGTGAGATGGTGATAACATAATGATTTGTGTGTAAATGAAAACTTGAAGAAGATTTAGCAGGTTATAGGGTACCGCCAAGTCCTGGATCTTTGCTTTCATTATTCTTGTCAGTAGGCTACTGATTCATTGGATTTCACAAAGTTCCCAACAAAGCTCCCCACACAGAGGCTGAGATATAGGCATAGGCAGCAACAATAACAGCAAAGAAAACTGCAAGGTTGCTTGAAATGAATCTAGAATAAAAGTTGTGTTTAAATAAAACTGAAATGCTATAAAGATTGGATCTGTTTTATGTGCACAGGGGTTTATTGGAAAATGTTACAAGCTAAATAAATTGCAGCCCTGCAGTATTATCATGAAGGCCACAGAAAATAGCCCCGTTCCTAATTTCACAGTAGATTTCCCATCAAGATAGAAGAACAGACCTTCAATGTACCGTGATGATTCTGAGATCCACACTAAGGTCTTTAACATCTATTCTATTTTTTATTTATTTTTTAAACCACCGTGGGAAGGTTCTTATTTACAGTAGGCCTATATCCACACATGCACTCAGATCTAAAAAAATAAAATAATAATAATTCACAAGAAATTCAGCAATCTCAGTTTGGTCTTTTATGCTTTGTGAAAATTAGTAAATTGCATATTGTTGAATATTGGTGTGCTGAATTACTGGCCACTCTTATCAGCTTTGGTTTGTTGACTAACTCAATTGAAGTGATAAAATAACCTGTTGTTTCTTCGTGAAACTATTAGTTTTTTCAATTTAAAAATATTTGCAAGAGACATAGGCATGCAATAAGCTACAGCACAGCGTAATGAGCAGCAAACGATTACCGCTGAGCAGCAAAACTAGCTACGCACGCAGAGATGGATGCTCTGTGAGAAACCAGATGCTCTGCAGTGTGTGGGACTCGGCACTGATTATGTTCATATACCAACCGTCATAGGCAGCCCGGTCCCCCAGCGCCCAATTTACGAAATTATGGTGTTAATTTTGGTACGTTGTTTAAATAAAGGAAAGACACCATTTAGTCAAACAGGCGTCCCTCTGTGGGTCTAAATGCAGCTGTCGCAGTTTCTCGCTCGGCACCACTGTGACCAAAAACTCTGTCAAAAGCTAAATCAACACTTAATCATGTGGAACATGAATTGCCCTGTACTGATGATTCAAGAATTATGCTGCACCTGATTGGCCCATCAGTGATCACGCTTTCCACTCAGATTTTTCTTTGGCATTTGATGAGTTAGACTTTATTTTTAACCAACAACCACACAGGAAGACCAATTATTAGCACATTTTGAACAATTTTAGATATAAGTGATTGTATATATCAAATGAAAAGCTAGTAAATATTTGGTCTTGTCTGGTAAATCTGTCAGCTATAGTTTCTCACAGCCAGACTAAAGGACAGCTTGTAGTAAGACTATGAGTCAGCTCTGACATCCACCCCAGCAGATTTGACAACTTGTTCAAATATTTTTTCAGATGTCAGACTTTAGAGTTTATCAACCACTTGCACAATTTTTTTTTAAATAAAAATAAAAGTCACAGAAAAGCATTGCTGCTGTTTTGTACGGAAGTCCAGAACAGCTGGGCTGGTATTTAATTGTCTAATGCCATTCTCTTGTGAAACAGTTTTAATTATTTGGTTAATCTGAAAAATCAAGGGGCAGTTTTCTCTAGATCACAAAATAACAAACCTAAAAGGAAACAACCTTTTCTTTCTCGTTATCACTAGATAACTTGTCATCACAAGATAACAGTATTTTAAAACCATGGCACTTCTTTGCTTCCGTACTTTGTGGACAGGAAGTTGTATTAAAGCTCCCATATTATGCAAAATGCACTTTTTTGATGTTTTTGAACATGAACATGGGTCCACGGTGTGCCTAGAGGCTGCCAAAGTATAAAAAAAGAAAACTCTCTCCTTTTCTCACTCTCCCCCTTTCTGAAATCTCCCCCCCTCCCCCCCAATGTACTCCCTTCAGAATTCTTCTCGATATGTCATCACAGCGAGAACAAGCCACTTCCCCCCCACATTAGTAACCAGAAACTTCCACCGTGCAGTAGTCTATGATAACCCCACCCCCTATTTCTTATTGGTCCACGGCCCCGAGATCCTCTGGAAAAATATTCCTTCACCTCCATCTTGTTTTCCCCGCTAAGCGACAAGATGCCTGTAGTACAGCAAAGCATGCTGAATGTTGCATAAACCAACACAGAATGCTTTTGCTAATAATCCTCTAATTCATCTTACCCACAGCAGTCTATTAATGCCTCGTTTTTAATAACACAACGGATAGGAAGCTACTTGTGCTACTTTTCAGACTGTCAGAGGTGTCAATTCAGTAGTATGTTTGTTTGATCCTTTTAAAAGTATTTCAATCAGTGTAGAGCGGATCTGTTATGTTTGTTGGCAAATTTCCCCCATGCCACATAATTCAATTTTGCGTAGTCAACTATTGATCCATCAGCAATTCAGTCAGCCAACACTTTATCATAATTACTAAAGCAGCTACATAAATGGATTTAATTAAAATAAATGCATACTGAAAGTATGTGTCAGCTTCAATGAAGCTCTGTGTCAATTACAATTATCAATTTACAGTTTACAAGGCAAATGGATGTACAAACATGTCTGATAACCTCTGCCTGACCTGCACAGGTGTCTGTCATACAGCTGATTAGGGGAAAGGGGAGTCACAGCCACATAATCTTTCCATCTATTTTTTCATCTGTTTTTTCTTACAAGTTGTTTTGACTAAAAAAAGTGACATCTTCAAAATGAATACAATCCGTTTCATGTTTTCTTTGTTGATGCTCATTTGCAATTTCTCTTCACTCCCCCTCCCTGTCGCATGCCATCACTCTGTAGGTTCCCTTTGATTCGCTATTGCTGATTAGCTCTGTCTGTGAAGCCAGAATGATTCAGAGATAAAGGGCGTGACATTCTTGATGAAGAATGAATGTCTTTCTCAGTTTCAGAGGTTGTGTTGGAGGTTCCTGGTTATCTTTTTTTTTTTTTTTTAAGATATTTTTTGGGCATTTTTTTTTTATGCTTTATTGATAGTGCAGAGAGACAGAGGTGAAATGGGGCAGAGAGGGAAGTGACATGCAGAGAACGACCGCGGGCTGGAATCGAACCCGGGTCTGCTGCTGGGCCCGGCCCGGGAGGGGGACGCCTTACCAACTGAGCTAAAGGCGCCCCCTTGGTTATCTTTGTTTATGTTGTTTTGAAAAAGAGGATCACAAAGTTGTCTTTGTAAAAAAATAAAAATAAAGTCAGCCCATTTTTTATTATAGGACAATTGAGTTGTATATTCAAAGCATGAACATAAAACATATTGGTGGAGACAGGTTATGGCTTCACAAGTCAGTTGAGGGCTTTTTTAATCATAAAGACTGCTCTGAAAAGGAACTTTTAAAGGTGAAGTAAGCAGTTTATTTATGTTAATATAAGTTTTAAATCACTCTTTATTCATACAGTGATCACTTACATAATGTGCGCGTTTCATAAAGCCGATCTCTCAGTCAGCTGCTCTGCATGTAATCAGCAAATAAACTTATTGGAGGATCCCAACATTTTTATCCAATCACAAGAGAGAACGCTACAAACCGACACCTGTCTCACTCATGGTCTCACTGCCGGTGCACGCCAGAGCAACAGATGGGTGAATGTTTATGCGCCAACAATAGCGGAGCAGGTAAAAATCCTTCCCAATGTCTGTTTTGATGGTTTTTATCATGTTTTATCACACTTATGGATCTGAGATGATGCTAGATAACTCGCTGCTTGAAGACTGCAGTGCATTAATGTGGTGACGTAGGGACGAGCGAGGGGACTGCTAACTGCAGTAACTGACAGGAAGTTAGCTAAAAGAACCATTCCGCTTACAGCTCCTTTAAGGGAGATCCATTAAAGAGGACCTATGATGCTTTTTGACTTTTATGACCTATAAACGTTGTTATGATGATTCATAGTCATGCTTAACCATACTAAATTATCAAATAATGACTTACATGCATTTCGACGTATTCCCTGCTGACCGTCTGGGGTGTCTGTGCAGAGCACTAGACACTATTCTAGCCAGTCGAGAAGTCACGTGTTCAAAGCGGTTTGACGCTTTGTAATATCGTGACGTCGCATGTAACTTGGTGTCGTCACCACGCGGATGTTTCCATGTATAGCAATGCTGTCACTTCCCTGTTCGCATCTGCCTCGCGCCCTTATAGGTCCATAGGAAGGAAGGAAGGAAACCAATCACAACGGAGTGGGGTTTGCAGGAGGGGGGGGGGGGGGGGGGCGGAGATGGCCGAAGCACAGGCGGAGGGTAGCGGAGATGGCCGAAGCACACACACTCAAGTGTTGACAGGACGTGCTGGATCGCCAAAATAAGAGAAAGAGCTTCCTGAAAATCTACATAGTTTTTTGTGATGTGATTCGTGTCAGGTTGCTCTATAGCAGTGTAAAACAAGAAATTAAGACCAGAAAAGTAGTATAATAGGTCCTCTTTAAAGGTGGATTCAGCGATTCTGGAGAATGATTGTTGACAAAATCACTTTTTGTCAAAATCAGTGAACATCTCCTCACGATCCACTCGCTGTCCGTCCTATGTGTGTGCTGAAAAAAAAAATCCAGTGTTAGAGGCATTTGTACACAAGGTGAGCCCTTTGTTCAAGCGTCCAAAATCACTGACTCCACCTTTAAACACCCTATAGCACAAGGATTGCACAAGGAAGTCTCATTGAGATCAAGAACTGTTTAACAAAAAAGATGTGAAAACAATGTATATATGCTAAAAGTCATCACGCACACACACAAACCTTTAATTTAAAACAAACACAAATACTATTAAAGGTGAAGTAAGCGATTTATTTATGTTAATATAAGTGTTAAATCGCTCTTTATTCATACAGTGATCACTTACATAATGTGCGAGTTTCATAAAGCCGATCTCTTAGTCAGCTGCTCTGCATGTAATCGGCAAATAAACTTTTCGTCGGCTCCTGAAATTAATATCCAATCACAAGAGAGAACGCTACAAACCGACACCCGTGTCACTCATGGGCTCACTGCAAGTGCACGCCAGAGGACATATGGGTGAACGTTTATGCGCCTACAATGGCGGAGCAGGTAAAAATCCTTCCCAATGTCTGTTTTGATGGTTTTTATCATGTTTTATCACAATTACTTATCTGAGATGGTGCTAGATAACTCGCTGTTTGAAGACCGCAGTGCATTAATGTGGTGACGTAGGGACGAGCGAGGGGACTGCAGTAACTGACAGGAAGTTAGCTAAAAGAACCATTCCGCTTACAGCACCTTTAAGAGTGAAATATCAGTAAAGGAATGACCGCCTCCAAACTCAATGTGCAAGGCCTGCCTTTATAGTTTCACAACCATCAATACTCTGGATAACCACAACCCTGCAGTTCCACCTCTCACCAGGAGAAGGAGCAGTTCACCAAGAGAAAGTCTGGTCTTATGAGGGAAGGCATTGTGTGTGTGTGTGTTTGTGTGCGCGTGTGTGTGTGTGTGTATATGTGTGTATGTGTGTGTGTGTGTGTGTGTGTGTGTGTGTGAGTGTGTTTGGTGGTGTCCTCCTTCACTGCACATAGTTTGATAGGATGTGAAGGGTGCGTCTGTGTTTTGGGGAGTTGAAGCCATAAGGTCAGGTACCAGAGAGAAGTCACAATGGATGTTGAATTGGAAATGTTAGGGGTCCCAGAAGGACAGGAGAATGGTGTGGTGTGGACATGTCAGATGGAGACTTATGGAAAAGATTCGACTTGATGGCACCATTCCCAAAGTGCCGGGATGTTGATGTCAATATTTCAGCGCTGTGTCTTGAGTGGGGACGTTTTTATTTTACCTCCAACCTTCCACCATTGCTCCTGTCAGGGGGATTGGATGATGATATACAGGGGAAAACAACTTGACTTACTATAGGCTGCACACCACCATGTCCTCGGCCCCACAGATGATGAATGACTTGGGGGCACGGGGAATTATCACAGATGTCAACCTGAAAGAGAGTCCACCACCACCGTTGGGTCCAGAAGGCCGTCCTCCACAGGACTTGGCGTCAGCCGGAACCAGTCAGCAACAAATACTGAATTATTCATACCACGATCTTTGTGTATGTGTAAGCACAGTTTGTGATTGACTGGCTGTTTGTGAATATTTTATTTCTTTTCAAAGGTCTCTGGAAAGTAATGAAGTATAGGTCTAAATCAATTTCTATTTTGATGCACCTAGATTAAACTTTTTTTTTAATGATAATTTTTGGGCATTTGACAGAGATGAAGCGGGGTAGAGAGGGGAATGATATACAGACAACGACCACGGGCCGGATTCGAACCCATGGTCTGCTGCTTCTGAGGACTGAGCCTCTATTGGGGGGGTGGCAGCCTCTAACCACTACACCACAAGTACTCCCCTTTAACCTTTAACTAAAATCAAACATCTTTGTAATATCTGAACCAAAACCTCAATTACGTGTGAAATAGTTTTACTTTAGTGAACTTTGCTCATTTGCTTTCTTGCTGAGAGTTGGATGAAAAGAGTTATATTACTATTATATTCTTCCAGTAAATATGTTTACAGCCTTTTGTAATTGTTAGCTGTTTCCAGTCTTCATGCTAAGCTAAGCACCTCTTACTGTTGCTGCCCAAACATGAGAGCAACATCTATCTTTCTTCTGACTGAAAAAATAGCACATTTTCCAACATGTCAAAAAGTATTTCCTAAGAAGCTCATTACAACAGTCAGAGTCACTGACTATAAATATCCAGTCATATCCATTTTTTTCCCCCTCCCTCTAATCACACCACATCACGTCATCCATTCTCCTTTTGTTAGCCCCTTCACTGGTCCCTATCTCTATACACACAAATGTGTATAGTTCTGGCAAGGAAACCCAGCAGTGATAAGGTCTGGAATGCACACTGAAAACAGACATTGAATAATTGGGGTCGACAGAGGGAAGACTGCTCGCTGATATTTCTCATGGATATGTCATGGATTAGTGCACTGCCTTTTACAGCTCGGCAGTACAATGTGATTCTGAATCTATGAATTGGCTATTGTGTGTGTGTGTGTGTGTGTGTGTGTGTGCGTGTGTGTGTGTGTGTGTGTGTGTGTGTCACTGTGGGTGGGCAGACATGGTGATAAGATAATATTGAGCTGTCAGGGATCAGCAAGCACTCCTTTTCTAGTCTATTCAGTGGATGAATTGTAGAGCATTGTAAACATGTTAGTCCTATAAGTCTGGCTATGTATCTATAATGAATTTGATCATTTACAGATATGTTCTATTGAGTTGTTTTGCAAAAATAATATGAATATAGTATTTTCTCAACCAATACAATTATTATTAATATTATCATTTGTAGCTCAGTATAACACCAGTTTGATAGTCGGCCCATTGCTTTGATCCAGACTAAAGTATTGAACGTATTGCTATGAAATGATGTACAGAAAATCCCGTCTCCTGGAGGATGAATCATTTTTATTTGACATTTCTGTCTTTTATCTAGCACCATCATCGGGTCAAAAATGCTAGCAATTTTCTCTTTAATATTGTTGTCAAAAATTCTACAAAGAACAATCACAAAAATACTTCCAGATGTCCCTTGTGTCTTCGTGGCACCCAGTCCCAAGCCAGTTTGTTCTTACTGAGACCAAAAATGTACATTCCTTTTTTTTCTCGAAATGTAAGCCAAGTGATTTCCTGGAAAGAGGTTTGTTGTTGCAGAGTGTTCATTGTAGTGGAGGAACAGGGTCACTCAGTGTATCGCTGTGGCTTCCTCTTGTGTTTTTAGTGGTTTTATTATTATCTTACTAGAGAGCTCCATTGATTGTCCAGCTCTTTTGTAAGATAATATTACTCCATATCAGACTTTGGCTACACGGAAAGTAGGATCCCTTCATTGTTAAATTGGATCTCTTTCTTTGGATGTATTGACAGTAACAAAAATACAGAATATCGCTAGGTTCCTTTGAGATGATATCATTTTTTTTTGTTCTTTTGGGTCCTTTTATAGCCAAGCTCCTTTCTATTTAGACGGAGCTGTCAGATACCCCGACACACTATTAGTAAATCCAGCTCGGGCACCTTTGGGCTTGCAGGATCAGCTCCTCATGATGGATGTGCCTCTCCATCACCTCCATCTCCTCTGTGCTCTGATGGGAGGCGCGTGAATGCAAAGGGAGCACAGGGCAGACTAACAGTACAATGGCAGCAGTGCTAATGGGCTCGTGAAAGTGGGGATTTGGCCAAAGATCTGGGTAAGGGGAGCCGTTTGAGAAATGTCCTGCCCTCTTTTTATGCCTATGGGTGGAGGGGGGGGACGGGATAATCTACACGATGATATATGTCTTATGTATTCCCTACATCTGCAAAGCTGATATTTGTTCACATATAGGACTGATGCATTTACAGGTGGAGATTCTGGAGAATGCTTGTTGTCAAAAAAATGTTATGGACAAAATCAGAGAATATCTCCCCATGATTCGCTATCTATACAGGGTGTGCACTGAAAAAAAAACCTTGACTTAATATATATGCCAGAAAGGCTCTGTAAACGGGCATGTGGCAAGCTACGTTGGGCCCCCTTTGTTACCTTTTGTTTACGTACCAGGTTACAGAGCCTAGGATGTGTATTATCAAAATGATTTTCAATGCACACACAGTACGGACAGGTAGCGGATCATAAGGAGATATTAGCTGATTTCTTACCAAGAGTTATTTTGTCAAAAAGCATTCTCCAGAATCACTGAGTCCACCTCTAGAAGGTGCATGGAAAAACTTAGCAACAGTGTGACTTCAGTGGTGGTGAGTGATCTGTTTTCGCTACACATCACTCTACAGTTCTCATTCCATTTTCAAAACATTTCATCATTGTCTTTTCCACCTCGGGATGTGGCCTCAGGGAGCTGGAAGCAGAATCAACTATTTTTTTTTTGTATTGGTTTAAAGGTCTGGCAATATTGAGAACTGTGTAGCTGCAAACAAGAGCAGCGTTTCTTTGATATATTCTTGAATTATCGGCATAGAAAGCAGAAAACGATCGTTGGCTACAACTCCCAGAGGCACGCCTAAACTTTCCTGGCAGATGTTTAATTGCTTTTTCCTCCTGAGCCGGTTTAACTTGTCCTGTATTCGGCCTCTGGCTTCTCTGGTCCCATTTCCTCCATGTTGTCCAATATAGCTCGTACGGAGCAAAGCCATAACACTGCTGGGGGTGAGAGGGTTCGTGTGGCGTGATGGGTGTGCTGTTTGCTGTGTTGATGACAGTGTATCAACAGTGTTATATGTCACGCACAGTTTGAAGTGTCTGGATGACCACCAACTACAATTTAACAATGGGGGGGGGAATAAATAAAAATAAACTGAATTGAGCAGGGATCCCAGGAGACAAATGAGCTCCCAAAAGTCACTGAAGTTGAATCCACATAGGATCAAGAAAATACTAGACCACAACCAGAACATATCCGGCAGCATTTGTAATACCCAAGCCAAATTGGAAACATCATTATATGAACAGATTCTACAGGAACATGAATACACAAAAATATTTTTATACTGACCTCAAAACCAAGAAATATTATTCAATTAATAATCAAACATCTGTTTTTTTTTATTTACATCCTTGCAGGGGTTTTATATGCTTTAATGTGCAGCCATACTGAGTGATACAGGCTTGGTTATATCCACTGACATCATAAGAGACAAAATAAATACAATGAATATTTCAAAACTATTATTTTTTGGAACACTTTTTGGATGATGGAAAATATAATCTCTTCCATCTCTTGTGACTTTTTCCACATACAGTTTTTTTTCTGTAACCTCTAAATATGCATCAATAATAGAAAATTGCCTCCCTGTTAAGCCGTATCTGAATAACTAAATTATTTCAACTCGCTGAAGGATTCCTAACAAGCGTATAGCCTGCATTGTTCTAGTGGACGGTTTAAACATCAAAGATGGTGTCTCTCAACTGTGCTTAACATGTCTGTCTGTTGAAATATTTATATGGATGCAATGGGGGGGAAAGTGGAATTATTCTGCCTGAGTAGTTGGTTCAAGCAGTTTCAGTACCAAATCACTTGCTGTCCCACTCCCAGTTTTAAAGGGATACTCACAAAAACAAACTGATTGGTCTATTTTACTGTCAATAAACACATCACAGGCCCTGGTGCCTTATATGTAAAATGGGCCATCATGCTTGTCTGTGTTTGTGTTTTATATGACAATCCAAACGACATGCAATATCAAAGTTGGGTTTTGTTTTTGTTCTTTAAGGCAGAAGAGGGTGTAAAGAGCTTTCTGAAAAGTAACCTGTTATTTGTTGATGATGCTTTTGCAAATTAATTATATCACAAGTTGACCCTTGACCCCTATGAAGTGAAAAAGGTTAGTGACTTTGGTTGCGTTCCGAATCGCATACTCTTTCTTTTTTCTTTTCTACACACTACATCTGACGATAAAAATAATCTAGTTAGGATGCGGTAGGCATACTATTGGGACATACTTTACTCTCTTATTTCATCATAACATTGCGCCTTGATCATGCCTCTTGCTTTTATATCCGTCACATCCCCGTTTGTTTTCATATGGAGGCTTCGTCGATGTGATGTCACTTCACTTCACGTGCGCACTGGATTGTGGGTCAGAATCGCCCAAATAGGATGCAGTTTTCAACACTAACAATCTTGGTCGCATGAAGTAGGACATCCGGGTACTTCTAACCATCCTAAATCTGGCCACAAGAATCGGGACATCCTAAATCTTTTTTCTACATACTATATAGTAGAAAGTATGCGATTCGGAACGCAACCATTGTTTGTTTTGAGTAAAAGCTACTTTGAATACTTTGTTTTTTTATCAATTTATTCCGTTTCTTATGATGCTGTTATAAGCACATAGTTCCTGTCACTTTCACCAAAACCCATTAAAGATGTCACTGGTTAGCTGGATTACTGTTCTGTAATGAGCTATCATATTTGGCAACTGATGTTCTGATAAAATACATTTGGTATCTTTTTTGAATACATTTCTTCTACGTGAGCCTTAATTCTACATGTATATACTCTAGATAAAAACATATTTAATGCAAAATAAATCAAATAAATCTTTATTTTCATCTATATCGGAAGCTATGAGATATTTTGAGAGGCTGGTGAATGTAAGTTGCTACATCAACAATGTGACTAACTTGACAGCTATAATACTTTAGTGAATCCAGTTTCTCATATACTGTACAAATCCATTTTCACAACTTGGCTTAGCTCTTGTTTTCATCTTATCTTTTTGTGATTTGCATTTGTTATCCAGAACAGTTTTCCTTTTCCTCTTCAACCTTTATTGTCAGTGAGTGTTTCATGGATCTAATCTAATACAACATCTGATAGTAGATGTTATAATATTAGAAAAAAGATATTACAAATCCATCTTTATGAAAAACTAATGCCCTGTCAAAACCTTAAAGATGTATTTCAATAACGACTGAGTCCCTGAGTTCTGTCCCATTCTGTGAAAGGATTTTATTATGAAAGTGTATAGTAAATTCCAATACAATGCACAGTTGATACACAATGATTTCTACATTCATTATACACACTGTGTCAGGTGCAGCCCCACAGGAGGCAGAGCTTGGACAGTGCTGGCACTTGAAGCTGAAAATCCATTTTTAGAAAGCCTTTTGTTTGCCAGGGAGCAGCTCACTCTTCACATTGTTCCAAATGTGGTGTAAGGTCATACTGCTCACAAGATCAGGGGGTTCCTCCCTCACAGTCCAGTCCATTTCCTGCTCTCCTCACCAAGACCTCTGAAGACCAGCCGTGGACTTCAGGCCCTTTTGTTAGATGGTGTCATCCAAATGTTCGCGCAGCCTCTCTCTTCTGTTATTGTGCCCGTGTCTCCTGCACAGAAAACCAAGTGTCCAATTTAGATCAAGCAGCAGTGACAAACACAACACTGGCTCCCGAAAAACAAGACAATTGTTTTGTCAGGAGACGCAGCAATAGTCTGTCATTCCTCATGTGTGTGTCAGGACACCAAGCTGTACAACATTTTGCTGTTTTCATCTTTTCACCCTTTTAGTTTTTTTCTGTCTCTCTATAAAATAAGCTACTTAGAGTGTCTTATTTTCTCTCAGCGAACGGCTTAATCATAGCCTGAAATGAGATTTGTGCTGGTGCCTGCCAGTGTGTGTGTGTGTGTGTGTGTGTGTGTGTGTGTGTGTGTGTGTGTGTGTGTGTCTGTGTGTGCAAAACTGTACCTCCATAGCACAAATGCCAGGGCTCCTCCAAACAGCAGTGCGAGGATGAAACACACCACAGCAGCTATTGCCCCACTTCCCTTTGTCTCACAAGGTGCTGTCAACCAGGAAATAAAAAAATAAAAAAATAAAACATAGCAGTCATGACATGGCTGTCCTTTAAGGCCCACAAGTCCATACACTCACTAAAGGAGGTATCCTAAGACACTGACATAAAGACTGTCATTGAAACATCACGCCACACTTGTTTGGAGATACGAAGAATTGCATTTGTCTTGCCTGTTTAGCAGCAGTGTTAGCAGCAGTAGCAGAAGTGATTTATTGATTGCACTGAGGGAAAATCCTTTATCACTGAAACACCACCAGATAAACAATACAGGAAACAAGGTGCAATAAGGACACGGCTCAAGAGAAACACACAAGGAGCCTGATTTTTTAATATCTGTGACGCAACACAGTGACTTTAAATAAGACATAAGCAGAGTCAACTTTTAATCCAATCCACTAGCTTTATTATCCCTCGGTGGTGTAATTAGTACCTTTTTTCTTTAGGTACTTATATACTTTGTATAAATACTGCCGTGTGAAAGACTTTGAAATTAAGCAAACTTTCCTTCTTCATATACGGCTTGTTAGTTTAATCCATGACAGTGAATATTCGCTGATCTTGTGTGTTGTATGTAAAAATCTCACTTTGCAAAGTAACCGCAGATGTCCCTTTTAATGTCGTGGAGTGAGAGTTCATAAAAGTTGCATTATATGGAAATGCTGGGAGGTAAGCATAAGGGGATTGGTCAGTTAAAGTGAGCCCCCTCTTATACCCTTTTCTTAAAGCTACAGTTTGTAACTTTTTCATTTGAAAGAATGTAGGTTATATTTAAGTCATCGCCATACAAGTTGACACAAAGCCTATCAGCTCCACAAAACTGTCTTTGTATTTCTCAGAATGGCAATGTTTACAAACTGGATTCACCCCCTGACACTGGCGAAAGAGCTCAGAAAAATCCCAAAAAGCGCCCACGTGAAGAAAAAAACCTTGACGTACGGCAGAAGGAAAAAAATCCATGCGCTACAACCAAAGGCTTGCCTCATCTAGATGCGCCCACGGTGTTGTTTTAATTTCTCAGTATTCCTCATGGGGGCTAAATAAGTAACGTACTGTAGCTTTAAATTGACTTTACTCTTGCCTCTAGCCATTCATATCTTCCAACATTATTATTAATTTCATCTATAAGAATAGAGAAACAATATCAACTGGCACCTGCAGTGTATGTGGCAGAGCTGTGGCCCAGCTTGTTGGTGACCGTGCAGGTGAAGTGGCCACAGAATGGAGTCATGGTCACCAGCAGTGTAGTTCCATCCTTGGAGACTCTCCCTACGGTCTGGGTGACGGCTGCTCTCTCGTAGAGCCAGCTGAAGTTAGGCTCCGTGCCCCAGGCCTCGCCACACACCAGAGAGGAGTGAGACACGTTGATGCTCACCGAGACGTGGTGCACCTCCTCTGTACAGACAGACCACAAGAAGAATGTGAGCGGAAGAATAAAAAAGGTAAAACTAGTTTACGTCCTTGCCTTGTAGTTGTTTTATTCACTGTGTTAAAGCAAAAGACAGTCTGTTTGATACACTGAGAAGTTATTGAGATCCCAAGTGGTAAGACTTTACAATACAGGTACATTAATTGACTGTTATTTAATGCTTATGTAATGCTATGAGGGTTAGTTTATGCATATTAATCATTAACTAACCATTACCGAGTCATCTACGTTGAGTTATTGGGTGGGTTATGCTTAGTTAAACATTAACCAAGCAGTTATTACCAATATGTTAATGCTTAGGCAATGCTTATTAAGTATTAACTAAATCATAACTAACAGTTAATTAATGTACCATCCAATTGTATATGTGTGCATGTTATTAAAGAGTATTGTTTTCTGCTGGACCTTGTCAATGTATAATTACTAAGGAAAATGATGTGTCAAAACAGAGTTTGTCACATGACTTTATTTGAACATCAAGCTGTGAGAGGAATTGCAAGTTTGTTTAGTGTCACGGAAAACAATAAATACATGTGGAAAAAAAAGGAATGAAGCGACCCGATTAGGATGGAGTTGAGAATAAAAACTCAGACGGGCAGAAAACAAGAGTTGATGGGAAGCGCTTAGCCGTGGGCACCTATCTGTTATGACATAAAAAATAATGGCACATGGCCGTCCAAGTGGGTCTAACACTGGGAATCATGAGAGGCGTTTAATGCTGTCAGGAGAAACTGGCTCCGTTTCAGAGACAATAACGGCAGCGAAGAGTGAGGCATAATGTCTGGGAAACAGCATGATGGAAAACCCTGGAAGCTGAGAGAGCAGATTGTGGAGAAGAGTGGAGCTGATGAATTGATACACTTCAGTGCAGACGGATGAGAGTTAAAAGCAAAGAAGCTTCAGGACAGAAAAGCCGCAAACGCTTTTACGACAAGACTGGAATCCTCTACAAGCTCAGAAACAAAAGGGAAACCCAGGGACTTAAGACCATAAAGGCAAATTGAATTTCAAGTCTTTCATTATTTATTTTTTTACAAGACATCCACAATGAGCTGGTGTGTAATTTAAACATATTCATTTAACTGTTGGTAATTAGTGGTCATTTTAGTTGTTGACACTTCAGCCACAATATCTTCTGACCAGTATTTTATAATACTTCTGGTTAAGTATTCTCCAAGATTTAAATAAAGCCATATATATTTTGAATAAACTGCCGCTGTAGGATTTTACAAAAACATAAACGAAAACAGTATTCATGTCCGCATCTCTGTACTTTGCAACAACATCCATTGATCTTTGCCTAGTTTTTTCTTGTGTGGTATAAAGCTACTAATGGGAACTCGATGTGTGATCTAAACCTTTTGTCTATAAAAAAGGGACTCACAATGAAATGAGATCGAAAACAAAGAGAAACTGCAAATCTTCGAATTAGAGAAGCTGTAACCTTCAAAAGTCGTTTTCATCTGAGGATTTCATTTAAAGAGCAACATCACACTCCACTGAAGCTTGAATGCAACTTGACAAATCCCCAAAATGTACTTCAGGGGCCTGCTGTACTGTTTTTTTTGTGTAATAACTCCAAAAGCTAAAACACTACAGAATGAGACCAGGATTAGTTTATGGTCTATTTTCTAACAATTAAACAATAATAAATTGACTAAACAATTAACCAAGACATTTTCTCCTATATCCATCATGTTATTTCTAGCCTTCACGATACATTCACTGCACTTGCTTCATACTGTACCATACATCCTGACGATGCAGTGTGCCGTGGTCTTGGCGCCCTTGTTGTCGGTCACGGTCACAGCGTACACTCCGCTCTCTGTGTTACTGTATCCGCTGATCTGAAGCGTGCTCTCCTGCTGCTCCATGGTCACGTGGACGTTAGGCCTGGTAGCGCTACAGCCCAAGCTCCTGCCAGGGCACGTGGCCAGCGCCAGACGCCCGGGAGAGAGGCCAGTTTCGGGCTCCCGTTCCCAGGCCACCTCAGAGATCTCCTCCAGGGGCCCATGCTGGATCCGGGCCTTCAGAACCAGACTGGAGCCGGGGATCACATGCACGGGCTCCTCGTTGATGATGTGCACCGACAAACACTGAAGCCCACATGGCACTGAGGACACAGATTGGTTACAGTTGGTATTGTGTGCTCATTAAAATGGTGCTTGAAGCCAGAGTGAGGGATTCTGGAGAATGCTAGTTGTCCAAATAACTATTTGTCAAAATCAGTGAATATTTCCTTGCAATCCACTACCTGTCCGTGCAGCGTGTGGGCTGAAAAGAAATCCAGTGTTACACAGCTTAGGTTTTTTTCATGTTGCTAGCCCCTCTTGTTTACATACCAGTTCACAGAGCCTAGGCTGTTTATTAACACCTGATTTATTTTCAGCACACTCATAGTATGGACAGGTAGCGGATCGTGAGGATACAGTATATTGACTGATTTTGACAAAAAAGTGGAAAAAATTTGGACTACAAGCATTCTCTAGAATCACTGACTCCACCTTAAGTTGAAATGTTAGTAGATGAACCAGAGTGTTTCATATTCATCAGTTCCAACCTTTTTTTTTTTGTCTTTTGAAAAGGTTTGCATCGAGTTGGTAGAACAGGGAGCTAATAAACACAGTGTAATAAGTGAGCTCTATCCTTGGTGTGCATTTCATGAATATATTCTTCTTTCTGTCAAACAATGTCAAGCGATGATTTACAGCACATGACAGCCACGCCTAATGTTATATCCATCAAACCACATCAGTATCCTAAAATCTGTGTCATAACGGCAGTGGCCCTGGTCAACCTTCTTGTATTCATCACAAGGAGTATTGACAGGCAACGATGTAGGTGATGCAAATAAATAAAGTGTGCATTAATGCAAAAGGCCGTTCACAGGAGTTTAATATTTCTGCTGTCTCGTCTCGCGCACAGGAAAAACAATACAAACAGAGGAAGAACATAAGAAAGCATTTTGTTTTCTTCCTGCAGTTTGAAAGCAGAAATCATTTATTTAAGATGGCGGTTGCAAAAAAAAAAAAAAAAAAAAAAAGCCTTACTCAATAGAAGCAGTGTGGCAACTCTCCAGCCCAGGAAACGTTGCAGATCCATAACACCTGCTGATGTAGAAAGAGAACAGAGAGAGAGAGGAATTTATCCCATGACCTCAGCGACAGCACCCCATTTCCTGAGTCTGTATTGAATGTAGCAGCAGGGGTTGGCACTGTACGGCAGGAATAATAACATAACACCATGAGAGAAAATGTGAAATTAATATAAGGGGGGGAAAAACAATTAAAGAAAGTGTGTCCCTCTGCTAACAAAACTGAAGTGTAATCTTTTTTTTCTTTTCTTCATTTGTGTTCATGTGTAAGACTCCAAAGAACAACAGCACTTGGCGCTGCAGACGGCACTAGAATCAGAACCTGGAACGAAATTGGGGATTGGGTCTACTGCCAAAACTAAAATGAACCCCCCCAAGCACAGCTGCTACAACAACAACAACAAACAAAAACAGACAGAGAAGAAACAGTGATAGCAGTGGAGGAGAAAACAACCCCAACCTGTATGCATAAAATATAACCTGGAATTCACTTGGCTGTGTTACCTTGAAGTTATCCACATCCACTCCCCTTACCCCCCTTCCTATACCCCAGAGAGGTATTCACCTACCTCTCCAAAGTCCAGACAAACAGTACAGTCCAGCCAGAGCTCCTCTTACACTCTGATTTTCCCACCCTCTCAGAGGTTAAAGGTGCAGCGCAGTACACTCTGGTAGATGTTTTTTTATGGCCCAGAATAAAACAATATCTTCTTCATTGCATTGTGAGAAGTAATCTAGCTAAAAGATGACAGTTTTCTGTAGATCCACAGCTGTTGCGGCGAGAGACATCAAAAATCTGGGAGCAAGGCTAAAGGTTTTTTGAGGAATTTCCCTCTCCCCTCTCTGGCCTATATCTCTGTCGGTCAGCTCCAGCCAGTGAGTCATGTATACTGTAGGCGGCACCTTGTTTTCAGGCAGTTTCCTCCCCTCCACCCCACCCCCTTCTTTCCTGTACAGTAAAAGCTTTAAATAAGTGCACTTTCCATTGTAAAAATCACCCCTCCTTATTTCCACCCCCCCTCCTCCTCCTCCTCTGACCAGTGCCCAAGCACGCACACACACACACACACACTGCATAAACAATACAACATACTTCGATTAGGATTTTCACACACCACTGTCGTTGCACAGCTAGCAACTAGAGATAAAAAATGCAATGGTATTCTTTTGAAAGGGAAACCAGGGACAATGTTGGAACACAAGCTTATCGAATATACTTTGTACCATACTCTCTTTATCCAGCCCAGACACTATTCGCCCTGCTGCAGACACAATACACCGGCCTTGGCTTTGGATTGTAAAACAGGACGTAAATACATGACATATTATTCTTATTTCTTTCATTCAGTAATTGTTAATACAACTGCATGGAAAACACCTCAGAGCACATATTGAGGGGAACTCAAACAATGGCATTCTCACTACTCTGGGAAAGTTCAGCAGGAAATTGGAGGAAAAGAGAAACTTAAATTCAGTCGGCTTCATGGATAAATGAATGGGCTGCTGATTTTGGGAGTCACGCTTAAAATTAAGTTCATTTTATGGGCTTGTATAACACTTCAGAATTCACTTCACTTCAGAATTTAAACCCCAGCGGACCAAACACTTCCTAAAAGAAAGTCCGCAGTCAAACAACCCTTACGAACATCTACTAAATAGGCCTGGAGATGAGATTGTTTTGTCAGCTACACAATTCCTTTCACACTAGAGCAGAGCGACATAATGGCATCACTTATTCAGGGGGTTAGCACTGCAGCTTCTCACACTATGTAATGCATCCTGGGGGCACCGATGTAAACGAGTGATTTAAAACTGCTTATAAATCCATTTGTATTTGCACAGGGGTTTTGTGAACAATCATGGGGATCACAGTTGTGGCGCCCACTGACTTCTTTGTCCATAGAAGGAGCTCTGTGAGCTGAAATTAACCAGTGGGTGGCACTAATACTTCAGCTGAAAAATACCAACACTAAACGTGTCAATTTAGCCTCTTTTTCTTCAGACAGATATCATCACAGGCTTCTGATTCCACGTGAAAAAATTATGACTGGGTTTGCTTCGGATCTCATGTTTCATACAATTTATAAGCACTGAAATAGTTTCACTCTACTGAATTTTGACAGCTTTGCCAAAATTACATGTTTGTGCACGGAACAAATCATGTAAAATGGTACAATTGTATTAATGAGAATGCCAACACCAACACTATACTGTTTATTATATAAGTAACATTGATGTAATATTTTAAGTATTTAGAGATACTTTCTGCAGAAAAAGTACCCTTGTGACTTATTATTAGATTGTTCATAAAGATGTATTTAGCCATTGTAGCTCACTGATGTGGAGCTAGCTAAAACTACTTGGTAGTTTAAGTCCCATAACTAGGGGTCCTTCATCTCCTATAATAATGTATTTTGTAAAATGTAATTTTTTTTACATTATCTAACCCGAAAACAACTGTCATACATACATACTGTGTCGGGGAAATTCTATATTCCGACATGCTGTAATAGAAAACTAAACTCACGGAGAATTTAAGAATTGAATTACATTTATAATATGACAAAACAACAGAGTACAGAGTGTAAAGCTTCAGACCTACACGGTCAGCCCCCCCCGATGGGACTGACCATATCTTTTGGTCAAACAGAGTTTTTAAGGCCCCCTTCAACAACGGGGGTGTCAACTAACAGATGGTTAATAGAGTAAACAGGTCTCAGGGGTTTATTGTGGTCAGCCACAATAAACCTTAAAATAGTTTAAGCAACTGTTTTGTCAGCACATTAGAGGAAAGGCACATGTGTTAAACTGATGTGATATGCGAAAAACAGATCAATTAGATAGTTACAAATAAATCTGCCCTCACATACAGTAGCCTATTGACCTCTTAATTATTGTAAAAGTTGCAATAAATATAAAAACTCAAGTTAAGTATAGACACTCCAAAATCATCTACTTAAGTACGTTAATGAAGTACATCACTGCAGACAAATAAAGTGGGCACTTTAAGAGAACAGGTGCGTTCTAAACAGGTAGGCCTAATAGAGGAGAAACAGGAAGTAGACTCACATATGTCAACAACCACAAACGGACACGGAGGATTCTTTCAGCCACAAAATGATACCGAGGACTGGCGGAAAATACTTTGGTGAGTTTAGTTCGGCCAACCCGTCCTGTGGTTTAGCTCAGGTGTAACCTGAATCGAACAGTAGGAATACAGTAGCTAAATGCTAGGTCTGTAAAGCTTTTGTTCAAAAGATCAGGTTAAAAAAATGCAAGAAATTGTTCAAAAGTGTCATTTAAAGGTATTTTTTTGTTTAATGTTATCTCTCTGCAGACCGGCCTGACTGACGACATGAGACAGACTTTACTCCCTTTCACTCTGTCACTGGCAGGTAAAACAATTTACACCGTCACTTCTCTCTCCTCCCGCTCCGAATGGGTTCAAGCAGCTCACAAAAGTATTACAAAAAACTGCGTTGGTAGAGTCTGTACTGTGAGAAGGGAGAGAGAGAGAGAGAGAGAGAAGAAAAAAACAGGTCCGGGAGGAGAAGCTGTGGTATTCCAGGCACGTTAATAAAACAATTGCATTTGAAGCAGAGGGCTCGTCTTAACGGCTCTTGGAAACCTGCGAGGTTGCATTCCCGTCTGTGCACTGACTACTGAGTGACGTGATGCCTTCACGGCCTCCTCCCAGGCTCCTACACCTGAGCTCTCACAAGCTGATTCAGAGGTTATCGTTTCCACATTTGTATGCCATTTGTTATTATAGTTATATTGTATGCTGTCCATGCCTGAACAATAGGCTAGCCTACTATCAGCACCATACCAGACTATTGTTTTTGATGATATGAATTTAAATGTAATTAGCCATATTTAATAATTCAGCCTTCTTTTAATGACAACTATCAGAGCAAAACTATTGAAAAGCAGCTTTGTTACAAAATAAAGTGAGCAAAATTACTACATAATATGTAAACAAGATAATGATGATAATCTATGTTTCTGTCAAGAAATCCCACGAATTTGACTTGATTGTTTAATATTATAAGCATAATATGTGTATCTATAGCATTATATATCTTTTTTTCTGTGCTGTAGACCGTTCGTTGTTGCCCCCAACCAATTTAAATCAAGTGAGTGAAGCCAAGCTATAGTATATTGTAAATCAATTCTTCATGCATAATCCCTCTGCTCTAAACACCCACAACAGCACCCAATGTGTATTACTATGCAGATGAAAATAGTGGCCAAACAAACCAATGCAATAATTATTCCTGTTTGAGACACATTTGGTAGAGACCACAGGGCCCAGCTGTTTGATTCAGCCCTTTCCAATAAATCAATAGAGTTTGTATTTGTGAGCAATTTTGTTTTTAGATTTACGACTTCAGTCAGAGCAAATGGGCTTCATGCTGAGTGCCACAAACAGGATGGACAAGTTAGAAAGGGTTGAGATATAGACTTTGATATTTCTGGCGTTGGTCTTTTAATAGGATTGTTGACAAAAAAACAAAATCGTAGAATAATTGCAACATTACCCTTTAAGAGTGCACTGCATGGTATCCCAAATGAGTAGTGTGTGTTTTTCTCTGGCATCAATTTGCCCACACAAAATCACATATTGTAACTCCCTTCCTTGGGATAATACTAAACTAATAATAAGGATAAAATAGTTAGATGCATAAAAATAAAATGTAAATTAAATTTTAATTTGTTCTTTAACTAAGGGGGTTGTTGTTCATGCAAAAAAGATACTGATTTTCATATTATTTAATATTCATTTTGCTGCTATCTATCCACAGTGGATAATATTGAGAATGATTCAACCCACACATTTAATAAAAGGGTTTTGCCTTTTCTGTTTTAAACGCCTGAAGTTTGATCGATGTGCCCCCTTTGGAGCGCAAGACTGACTTTTTGAACATTTCTAGAAAGAGTAAGGAGTTTGGAATACATTTAATAAATAGATTATAGTGAACAGTTATACCCATTAGACTCTTATAGGAACGACATACAAACTGTCTTAGTTGCCAATTAATGTCTGTGGTTTACAGTTTAACCATCAGTTCAATGTCTCTACAGTTGTTGGGATGACTTCTGGGCTCTCTGCCAGTGTTTGTTCCAAGTACATATGCAACATAATCACTTATCATAGTTATATATTAGCCATGAGTTAATTGTAACGTTTTAAACATGACTATTATACTGTCAACTTCTTTGGCTACTCTTGTTGGACCACATGAAATCATTGATACTGCGCTGCTGCGTCACCCATGGGTGTTCCTCATATCTGACTCACAAGTCTTTATCTTTCCGTCTCTACTGAAAAGAATAAACAAAAGGCCATCGACGCTATTTAAATCAGGCACTGAAACACTCGTGTGTGGGAACTTGAATGCAATCCATCTCGCTATTGGCTCTTGTCATTTTATGGTCTTGCTCCCCCTGTGAGAGCTGTGTAAGGGCAGTCCAGCGAGACTGATCAGGACCGTATTGATTTGATTCAATATAATTCATTAGCCAGAGCGTTCTTGCATGGTAGCTTTATACGCCAGTAAAAGGGCATTTAAAATCCAGCCCGGGTTTCCCTGCCGGAATCCGTAATAACAACAACACAAACAACAGGGAGGATAACTGCCAGCCAAATACAATAACGCACATTTCCCAACACAATCTTCACTCAAATATGGAGTACAAATAAACAGCTTACAACAGTTAAATGCCTGAACCTGTAAAATCAATGGTTCTTTAAAGCATTGTTTTGGAAAAAAATGGCCTATATGCACCACTGATTGTTGAGTAGAGAGACGGCAAATGTGATTTCGACGCAGCTTATGTTAAGTCAGGCTAACAAAAACACAAAATAGATGTTTAGCTTGGGATCACTTAGAATCCAGAAAAAACACTGTGAAATACACGAGGGGGAGAAAAGAGTGTGTACCTTACTAATGGGTTTTTTTTGTCCCTTAAACCCAGGTCTGTCTGCATCTGTAGATTTTATTCTCTGCGGTGGTGGATGTATTCAGATCCTTTACTTAGTAAGCTCCATTTAACTGTTATGGTGGAGCTAGATTTAACAAGAAAAACTCTTGCATCATGCATTTATTTGTCAAAGAATGATTAATGGACCACAAAAGAAAAAGTCTTGCTACACAAAATTTGTTCAGATTATTGTTTATTATTTCTTTTTTACATTTCTGATTTTTCAAAATCCTTGGTCACTTTCCATCAATGATTATTCCTTTTTTGATTGTCTGTTCAGTCCTCCTTGCTGCCAGTGTGCTGGCTCAGGACCAGGTACAGATCCAGTTCCAGGTGGACCCTCTGGAGGCTCAGACCGGCAGTGAGGCAGTGTTCACGGTGCTGACAGTGTCCCAGATCCTCTCCATGACATGGATCTACCAGGGAGTGACTCTGGGTCTGTGGAGCGGTGGAGCCCCCACCATCAACCCAGTAGCTCAGTTCCAGGGCAGGGTCACCATCTCTGCCACCCAGCTCCGGATAGGAGGCGCCCAGCTCAGAGACGCTGGTGAATACACGGTGGAAGTGACCCCCATCGCTACCACTGGACTATCCCCTAACTCCAGATCCATACAGCTGAGCGTCTTTGGTAAGAGATAAAAGAAGTGTACCTGTGAGTTCCCTTTTAAAGCCCCTGTAAACCCCAAATCCACAAAATCCTTCGAACTATGTCACTTAGGAAGTTAGTTGCATGATAGAAAGCATCTGAAAAGAGTTAGGCATATTTATCAATCGGAATGAAAGATATTGTCATTTGAGTTTGATAAACTTTACTGAAATGCGGTTTAGATGAGGTAGGCTATGCTCTGGTTATTGTGACACAATTGAGCCAATCACGGCAGTTCTCTGCCCGCACGTTCTATCAAAACATTGACTGTTGCCATGGACACTATTTGATACGGCCACGCTTACACAGTCCTGTCAAATGGAACTTTAGACAATGAAATATTATTTTCTTTTTTTAACTAAGTTTTCTGATATTTCTGAACATTTATTTTCAATCCGATTTTTGCAAAAGCTTATTTGAGACACCCAACTTTGATATCATAAACAGTATTGATTCTTACTATTTTAGACCTGGTTTCCAGAGGCTTTAAGAGAAAGGAAGAGGAGGGAGGGGAAGGGAGGGGTGGTGAAGTGTGCGGGAGAGAGGGAGGGAAGCAATCATGTTAAGGAGGAAAGGAATGGGAGTGAAGAGAGAAGAGGGAGGATTTGGGGAGTAAGAGAATTAGTCTGGGAGGTGTAATGAAATTAGTGACCCGTAGTGGGCCAGGTAAAATTAATGAAAAAGAAGGAGGGGATGCTGTGAGTGGCTGAGGGGCTTTATGCTAATTAAAACTCACTTGATATGCAGCACTCATGCTCTTAGATGTTTGATATTGGAGGAGCGGTCTAAATGTAGCTCCGTCGTCACAGTTACATACAGTAGATACAGTATTTGCATTCATTTACATGCAGTACTGTAATGGAGCCTGAACAGCTGAGGGTCTCTCTCTCTTTATTTCCAGTCGTCCGCCCACGCTGGAGGGATGACGTGGCTACACAGTCTTTCATCCCTCTCACCACTGCTGCTAATGGGGTGGCAGAGAGACCAGATTGTTAGAAGCACTAGTAGTCTGTTATTGCCGAAAAGGTCACATCCTCCGAACTCACACTCAGCTAGTTCATGTCATTGAACATCCGCATCATCCTCCTTGAACAGGAATCTAAACCTCCTACTTACTCACTCTTTAATTTACTCTGGAAATTAGAACCAGCTAAATTCCTCTTTTTTCGGAATTGGAATTTGTGCAGAAATGCAAAGTGATTCGAGCTATTTGTTTGTCGCTACAATGTTTTGTTTGTTTGCCGTTGCCTCTTTGGTTATAGCCTCCTCCGCACGCCCCCCTCTTCTCCCTCTCCAATTATTTAACTTAGGCTTGCCGCCAAAGGGACCTAGGCTACCACTCATACCGTCTGCCCCCGTATTCACCATCTGTGCGTCTATTCTGAATCCTGTCCCTTCTCGGCTCTCACTCGCTTTGATTACAACAAATTACCCTCAACAGAAACATAAAACTGTCCTCTATTGTTCTGTCACTCCGATTATTGAAGTGAGCTCTCTCATTCTGTGCATCTACAGTAATCATCAGGGTAATTCTGCTTTTCTCAGCAGCTGTTTGGTGAATGTGTTTTACTCTCAGTCTTGACCTTTTTGATTTTGTTATCATTATTATTTTGAACGCTTTTTCCCCCCTTTTTTTCTATTAGTTTCAAAAGGTGAACATTTTTAGCCTGGAAATCCAGACATGCCGCTGGCAAATTAAATTTGCTCAGCATGTTGGTCTGGGCACGCTCCATTGAAGCTCATTAAATATGTCAGAAAATTCTGAGCTACATTTCAATTGGTTCTATCTGATATGGGCGGGCCAGAGCCCTATGTATGGTGCTCTGGGGCGGGCGTAATCGGGTTGACGACAGTGCTGTGCAAGCGCCGTCGAAGCCGTAATAGTAAACAACAGAGATGGCTTCGGATATGTTGTTTGAGTTTGAGACGGCTTTGGCCTCGACACGTCACAATTAAGAAGACGGCTATCAAATCTCTCATTAGCAGGAAAGAGGAATGTTCTGTTTTGCCGACCGACCACGGCAAACGTTTAATTGACAAGTTAACCCCGCTGTTCGCTAAACAAACAGGGCTTAATAAGTCACCTTGTGCATTGCTCTGATTGGTTGTAGTGCTATCCAATTGCATGCAGTGGTATTTTAAATGCCCATTGAGTTGGGAAGGTCTATTGATCGTGGCCAGACCTTATATCGTTCTAAATATGGGTCTGGATATCCAGGCTAGTAAATTCTTGTTTTATGTGTAAATGTATTTGTTGAACTAAAAAAACAACATTGTTTTACTTTCCCTTTAGATGCAGTGGACGGGGTGAGTCTGACTGTTCCCTCTGTGGCCGTGGAGACGAGGAATGTGTCTCTGCAGTGTACGTGGACTGCTGGGACAGACCTTACAGTCCAGTGGGGCAGAGACGGAGCAGCCGTAGCCACTGACTCCAGGGTCACCATCTCAGGGGGCTCTCTGGTCTTCAACCCAGCCAGAAGGAGTGATTCTGGGGACTACTCTTGTACCGTCAGCAACCCCGTCAGCGTCCAAAGTGTAACAAGGACCCTCACTGTTTTCTGTGAGTTTGCACTTATCAAGATCAAGACCGAATTGCAGCTAGCTCCTGTAAATAGCAGTAGCTTATCTTTTTTTCCACGCTGCACTGCATACAGTGTGCTCAATGTCACTCAGATTGCACATGATACTCTTCCACAAGCTTTTTGTCCTGATTCTAGCTTTCTGCTCGTGGTCACATCCATATTGCTGATGTGACTAACAGTAACATTACCAACGCACATCCAATCAAATGACTGGGCATACTAAACATGCTCCACATTGTCCTCTTACATCAGTCACAGGTGTCTTTTGTCAGATAAAAAAACACATCAGATTGTGGATGTTGGTAAACTATGCATGCCAAAAACGTTGATTTTGAGATATTAATTTGTTCATATGGGTGAATTTGTGATATCATAATCACAGGGGTCCTGCTTTTCATTGAAACGTCATGAATCATTATTGATTCATCTCTTGACTTTTAAATTAATTAATTTCCGTTTTCGTATTAGAAAATACAGAAAAATTGCCCTTTACACTTTCCGAGAGTAATATTATATAGGCATATTTACTCTGACCAACAGACCAAAACCCAAAGATTTTCAGAAATAATCTTATTCGGTTTCTCTCCTGCGAGTAAGAGAAGAAGATTGATATCGCTCTTATATTTGTCTCTATTAAATATTAAGGTGAAACCAGCAGCCTAGCATTTAGACAGGGAGTAGAGGGAAACATTTAGTCCAAAGGTTACTAAATCTGCCTGCCAGCCCATCTAAAGCCCTTTATTATTCACATTATCTTGTTTGTTTAATCCATAAAAAAGAAATTTTGTGGTATTTCAAGGTTATGTGCTGGTCTGGTGCTGTATGTGCTGGACTATTAATTGGACTCTTTCCAGATGTAGTAACCTGTTACTGTCAGGTGGAGCAGAGACTTCGGGATGTCAGGGAAAAAACATTATTCCCAAAATGCTGTATAATTCAATATCAGGCTGCAGTTTCTTCTATGGTAGGCATATCCTAATATGTCAGTTCTTTCCTCAACCCCTGTGCAAGATTTCAAAATGCACAATGCCTCTTGCCTGCCAATCAGATTTGAATATGACTTGTTGAAACACACGTTGATTCCAGGGGGTGGCTGCCATTGTTACTTTATCAATCGTCTAACCAAAAAGTATGCAGCTCCTTCTTTATCAGATTAAAATGCGGACAGCAGGCCATAGTCAGACGAGGTGACTTTAAACCCAACGATGACAAAACGACAAAGCCATTAGCAAAATGTAAAATCACAGCATGAGTCAGATTTTAGATTTTTAAACGTACAGTTTTTTCCTTGTTGTACTGTGTGAACCAATAGTTTTTGATACTGATAACTAGCCTACGTCTTCTATTCATCACCCAAATCCAGATGGCCCTGACAACCCCGTGCTCACCAAGGACGTCCCCAAAGACTGTGTCGGGGACGGGGACGTGGAGGTGGGACAGACGGCGCGTCTCACCTGCACGTCCGACTCCTTGCCCGCGGCGCAGTTCTCGTGGCAACGTGACGGACGGCCGGTCTCAGCTGGCCAGCCGGAGAGCGGCGTGCTCAGCGTTCAGACCTTCTCCACTGACGAGAGCGCACGCTACGTCTGCATCGCCACCAACCGCGTCACGGGAGACACGTCGGAGCAGGGCACGCTCCTGACCATTGTAGGTGAGTTATGGAGGGGGCGCTGACCTCTCCCTGACAGGACGATAATGAAGACTGGTTGGTTTTGGATTGGGTCCCTGAATCTGTCTTCACGACAGGAGAGCGACAGAGAGCATCCTGGGAGATTGATCTGGTGAAAAGAAGGTGGTCAAAGTCATCCAAGTGACTTTGAAGCATACTTTCTTTTCCCCTTTGTTTTCATTTCTTTCTCTCTCTCTCTCTCGCTGCTATTACTTTATCATCCTTTTTTATTTAGAATCTCCCCCTCCTCTCCTCCATAATTTCTTTCTCTTTTCCTCCCCTGGTCTGTCGGTGCTCCAGACTCATTATCTTTATTAGTTCTCCCCCTTTGACACCATTCTCTCCATCTCAGACGTTTGCCTGAGTGTAGGCGAAGTGGTGGGAATTGTGATCGGCAGTTTGCTGCTGCTCTTAATCATCGCGCTTCTCATCTGGCTCATTGTCTTTCTCGTCAGACGAAGGAGGAGGGGTAAGTCTGTGTGTGTGGAAATTGAAAATTTCTTTGTCCACTTTTCATTTCATTGTATATTTTGTTGAGTCAAATATAATGTAAAAGATAAGGTAGAACTTTATTTATACTGAGGGATATTGGAAAGGCTTCTGGTATGTTTTATATAAGAGATAAAGCACGTTTTCTTGTGTTTTGTTTATTACAGAACGGAGGAGAGAAAGAGATACTGTGTACGTGCCGAAGAACGACAGAGAGCCCAGGCCTATAGTAAGCCACACTAAAGTTAACATATGATTCACTATTGATTTTGTGTTTATCTTGTCCATGTGATGGTCTTTCTTTTACTGTCTGTTCTATCCCTTCCCTCATCTTTCATCTGCTTCCATTAAGCCTCCAGATCCAGAACCTAATGGCGCAAGGGATTTGGGCCAAGGTCCCCATATCCCTGTCTATCACATGAACACACACACACGAAACCCTGAACGCTTATACACAGCCCCGCGTCAACAGCGCGACAGCCCACATACACTGCGGCAGAACGGCCTGCATAACTCCCACACACAACAACACAATGGTCGCACACACACAAATAACCTCAATTCTATTCAGAACACCAATTCATACCCACACAATGGCATTGACAACCCGGCTTTCACGCACACTGATGCTCAGAATGTAAACACACTCCCAAACACACAGCAGCAAAATCCTAACATTCTCATACAGGCTGGCACTGCCCAAGGCGGCGCCCAGCCACCCGCGGTCCACGTCAGCCTCAACACGCTGCCACAAACTGCCCAGCAACACAACAATGCACAAATGCCAACCATTCATGTCAATCTAAACTCATACCCAACCAATGGCCAACAGCCTCAGCAGGACAGATCATTTCCTCTTACCAATACAGTCAATGACAACGCTTTACAAACCCAACAAGACTTCATACATAGAGGGCAATCAAATCCCAGAATGCAAAGCGGGCAGTCCTATAATAGTGACCCCCGGCTGAACGGTGTCATAGAAGCAGGTCGCCGAGATGAGCCTGGACTTATCCCAACTGGACACACACACCATCACAGTCGTAACACTTCTCAGAGAGACGCCAGGACACAGACACTGCCACAGGAGTTAGTGCCTCATAGCAGGTCCGATAGAAACTCAGGTCGAAATCACGATACCACGGCCAGCTCAACCCGTCAACAGATGCCCTGGGATCGCCTGCAAGGGACACCAGCATATCCACTTCAGAGAGGACGGACCCCACCTGAGTACACCTCTGACACTTCAGCCTACACTACCCATCCCCCTATACGAGATGCAAGGACGCCTAGCAGGTCTCGCTCTCGCTCCCGATCTCCAGACCAAACCATCTCCCGGAGGAGAACTCCACCCAGAAGAGATCCACCGTCAGAGAACAGACACCCACGCAGTCGCTCAGCTGATCGAGTCCCAAGCGCTCACAGTGCAGTGCGGCTTGAGGCTGCGCACCACACACAGAGCAGCCCCCGCACACAGAGGGAGCGTGCTCAGCCAGACATTAGAGGTTTGCCCACTAGCCAAAGCGCCCCCAGGCAGGAAGCCACACACAGTTATAACCCCCAGGCAGTGCAACTCATGATCCAGCAGGCCTCTGTAGGGCCCTCCGCTGTGTCACACAGACCTGCAGTGTATTCAGCCCCCGTTGTAACACAACGGGAGCTGAACACACCGCAGGGTGCGGATACAAGAGCTTTGGCTGATCCTAATCACCTTCCACAGGCACACATGGCCCCGCAGCAAAGAGAAGCACCCATCCAAAACACACCACACAGGCTGGGCACACAGACACAGCCTGTCATAAATGGTGCCAGTCAACCTCGCCAAGGAGGCAGTGCTCCAGTCGCCTTCTCTCCTGCCCAGCATAATCCTAGTAACCTAACCCAGGCTGCGCTCACAGAACACACGGAGAGGGCTAAGACGTTTCAGAATCGGAAACAGCAGACCCAAGCTGCCCTGCTTCAGCCTGGACCACAGGCACGAGCTCCTGCTGTAGGGACTCAGCAAGCACCCATTCCCCCGCCTGTTATCCCTCTGGCACAGTTCCAGACCCTCCCCAAGAAACACGCCCAGCACAGATCCCCAATCAGAGGCCCAGAGCCCCCCAGACCTCCTGTTAATATACCTGTGGCTCAACGACCCCAAGGACACCATCGTCCCCATGCCACCTTGCCCGCCCACCATCATCACCAGCCTGGAAGAGGTCACGTGCATGTCAGTCCACACAGGCATGCCAATGGCCATGGCAACCCTGCCCACTTCACCCACCCACGGCAGGTGAGTGAGTTAGTGAGTGAGACACAGCATGATCGTTTGAAACTGCAGCCAACAGATGCCATATGTTTTCCTATATTACAGATCTCCTGCGAATGGTTCTCTCTCAGATGTGCACTTAGGGTTATCATTTCATGTAATACTTACTGTGTTACTTGAATGTGTGCAGTCTTATATGTCTGATTATACCTGCACTGCAACAGTTTGCTCTATTGTCTGTGGTGTGCATTGCTTGATACTCGATAATTGACAGCACTTGGATGTTGCATTTTGCAAGATTGACAGTTTCTTTGTGCCATAAAATGGCATTTAGTCTTGAGTGTTTTTGACACTCTGGCAGTTTTTAAAAGTAGCATTGTATGTCAGAGGTTCTCCGTTCTTGCTCTTCTGCACAGCATGTTGGAAATGAAGAGCTTGTTGTCTTTCCAGCAACAGGCTCACAGAGAAAGACCAAGATGACAGATGTCAGCAGACTACACTCTTCAACTGTCCCTCATCCACCGGCACAAACCAACAGCTGACAGACGAGATCCAACATAACAGCCTGCGAGACTGACTGCACAAGGTTCTGCACTCAAAAAGGCTGTCATACCCTGGCACCGCTGTCCAAAAGGCATGTCTCCCATGGGCATGGCAAAACCGAACTTTTTTTGGAATATAGTCCTGCTTTACTATAACAAAATGTCATATCATAAGATAAATACGCTTATTGACACTGAAGGATTTGTATATAAAATGCCCTCCATCAAAAAGCATCTCTCCAAACACACTGTTAGCTAAACCCAAATGTTTTGCACTATTTTGACTTCTAAAGCACTGTTCATGTTTCAAAATGTGTGAGGGAATCTATTGCTCTTGACCAAGCTCACATTTCCTCTATTCATCAGCATCAAAAAAATAGCAACAATATCATGACAATATGCATTTTTAGGTGTCTGCATTAATATATGTGTGTGTGTGTGTGTGTGTGTGTGTGTGATGAGACTGTGACCGACAGTCCATGAGAAGGGCCGACTTGTCCCCTGGGAACAATGACAATTACGAGAGAATAAATTAGCCATAAGGGTGGACTCAATGTATGTGGAACTATTTGTTTTGCGCCTTCTGTTTACAGATGCCTCTCATGACACTTCTCAATTAAGGGGATTCGCCTCAGTGGTGCTCGGAAAGTAATGCTCAGCTAACTATGAAGGGGATCCCACGAATGACTGGGCGCTTATTAATTAAAAGCTTTTATGTGACTTAAATGACTTGGGCAATAATCACTCCCGTGCACAAAGACATGGGCTGCCACGCTTTCTGCTGAAAAAGCACAGTGTTACAATTGACTGTCTGCACCGGGTCAGGGACAGCACATTAAATATGATGGGATGTCTATTACGTTTACAGATTATATTTATAATGATTTTTACTGTTGTTTTTATTTTTTTAAACTCAGGGGGGAATTTGTAAGATTTGTTATTTACGTTGCACCAATCCATATCTATGCTGTTATTTAAAAATAAGTGTGACCAAATAATATTGGATTCTATATTTCTCTTATGTGTCAACAAATTTAAAGACTACGGAAATAAATAATTCTATTATCCGTTTAGCCGAAATATGATATCTTATTCATCGGTGCAAAACTATCCTGCTGCTGTAAAGCTTGAACAGTGTCCAGCTTTAAAAAAAGAAAGTAAATATGTGGCCTGTTTTAAAAAAGTGACTTCTGCAGAAATTTAACAAGGTGGAAGTGAAATGCACTGATAGACGGACTAGTTTTTTTATGGGACTTTTTGACAATAAAAAAAAAAATACAACCAAACAGAATAATTTCCGCCTTCACATCAATATGCACTAACTGAAAAAACAAACATTTTATAAACATTCCACATACACAGCACATCTTCTGGCTCCAACCAACATCTGGAGCAACCCAATTACTCTACTGTCTTGACTTTTTTTTCATGGGAAAAAATGAATGCTTGTAAATAGTGTATACAGATATTGTTGTTAGGATTGACACAGATGTGAGATGCTAAAAGCACCGTATTTGTCTGCACTCCGCAGGAAGGATTTGTATGTTATTTTATCAACAACATTAAAGCATTTTTGCTATCATATGCATTTCAGTATGGGTGCAATCTACTGTTGAGCAAAACAAACCAAACAAACTTTCAAAATATTTCCTAAAATAAAATTCCTCCTCATGCATGTTGACCGTAATTCAGTCCACAGTGAAGTACATGTTTATTCTGGTGTTGCTCTCAATCACAGAAGTGTTTTCACTCTGAGCATATTCCTGCTCACTGCGTCTACGGTGCTAATTATGCAGAGTGTGTGTGAACACGGAGTCCTGTTGTTGATTCTCCTCACATATATCTGTTCCTTGGGCTTGTTGAGAAGGGCTCGAGCGTGTTTGGATCATGGCTTCATCAGTCTCCCAATCCCCTGCTCCCACTTGTACGTCACCTCTGATGAACAGTCCTGCTGCTCACTATTGGAGACACTTCACGCTAGTCTAGCACTGTAATGAGTGGAGATGGAGTGAGTTTGAGTACCTGCTACTAGCAAAAGGTTACGCCATTGCCTGCCGGTTCCAGATGAAAGCTGTGATTTATGAAAAGTTTTACAAATGCTTTACTTTGTATATACTTTACAGTACTTTGTACCTGCATGTCCTTGGAGGCAAGTGTGTTGTTTTGGGCCTAAACAATTTAAATTACATAGAAAACCTGAAACGCTGATGTGGCCACCTTCCCTGGGCCAATTTGCACGTAAATCTGCTCCTGTTGTTTTTCTATACTGATTAACCTTGATTTACTGTGACCGCTGCAAGTATTTGTAATCATTTACGAATCCCTTTGGAGGAATAAATTAAAAGCAAACATAACTCAAGTGCGGTTTGTGCAAATAGGACCAATATTTGTATTGATAAATGCTTGTTTTGTTGTGTAAAAACTGCAGCAGAAAGCTTTCCCCGAAACAAGAGCGTGGAGAGCCAGGGTTGAATTTGCTCGGAAACCTGCAGTAAATTTCTTCAGGAAAACTTAATACCATAAGATGGCCAATATAACCCTAATCCATTTGAATATAGTCTGGCTCAGCAGGCACACATTTTTAAATCTGGTGGCATTTTATTTTGTAAATAACACAGGAGGTGCCATAAGGCAGAGACAGAATTAAGTCCAATTACCTAGCCAAGGGAATACAAATGCATGATGCTGCCTTCTTTTGTTCTCTGCAGTGATGCTGAGTTGGCATCACCAGCAGGAGAAAGAAAGAGGTCAGGCACAATAGTTCTCATAAGTTCATAACATCATTGCAAATGAACTGGTGTGTCCTTTGAGGTCTGTGTGTCCATCGCTGTCAAAGTGTCCTTGAGCAAGACACTGAACTGATGTCTCTGTTAACTGACCTCCTTTAGTGATTCTTTAGATAGATACGAGTCTCAGAGGAATTGGAAATGAGAAATATTTCTGATGAAACTTTGCACATCAGGGTAGCTCCAAAAAAAAGTGTAACATTTTAGAGTGTGACAGCATGACCCTGAATTTAGAGCTTCAGTCGGCGCCATCTATCCAGTCAAAATGTCCTTGAGCAGGACAGCGAATCCCCAACAGTTCACTAACCGTAAATTGCTCTACATGGGAGTGTCTAAAATGTAAATCATGTGCCGAAACTGCACCCTGGCAGCCCCCATCCCTCGACATCCCACAAGGGGGAGCCAAGTGAGAGGTTTTTTGAGGTTATCTATTGATCACTTTCAACCATTTTTTCTCCTCAAGGCCTTCACCATCTGTGCAATGTAGATGGGGAGTGCTGAAATTAAAAAAATCAAGCCTTAGGCAAAGCTCTTGTTGTCTGTAGTCCAGCACACAGAAAGCACAGTGGGAATATATAGTCGTGTGCAACAGCAAGGAAAGCCTCAGTTGTCACAGGCTTGTTTATAGATTCTTAGAGGTGAACTGCCGCCGTGAGGGATACATATCAAACACAGTAACTAGAATGTGTTTTATCCTAATCTTTTGCGGATTTATTTGGGATAATCGTGTTGTCTTTGATATGGTCACCAGGCTTTGCTTTCTCTTTTAAATAAAAACTGATTCTTGCTGATATTTCCCAGCAGAATAAATCAAGTAAAACGAAGGAGCTGTTGCACGAAAAAAGATCAATATACCTTTGATATATCTTTGATATCCTCTTGCATTAAAATACAACAGTAAAAAAGTCAATTTGTCACAGATACTGTAGCGTAAGCACACAGTGGAGTGCAGTGAAATAAGGTCTAAGAAAATGAAACAGACACCACAGCCGCCCTTAATAACACTACACTTCATACCTACCAAATGTTAGGAAAGGAAACGGTTTCACACTGCTCACATCTATAACCCAGCTAAAACCACACACAGGAAGCTGACAGACAGAAGTGTGACTACATCTTCTTTTAGAAGTTCAAAGGAAGATCTGTTCCTACGAACTGCAACACAGATAATTATTCTCAAAACCAAACTGTGGCAGCAAAATTACAAAGCCAGCAGAAACAAAAGAGAGATTTGAACATAATATATGCAGATGCATGCGTCATTAAAATGTACTGTATTTTAGCCACAAACAGAAATCGACATGTTTCTTTGACATGATTTTTCTTTACGACTTTTAATATAGATACATTGTTGACACTTTACAACAAGGGTACATTAATTAACTGTTAACTAATGCTTGGTTAATGCTATTAACGGTTAACAAAAGCTTATGAAGCATTAACTGACTGTTAATGCTTACTAAGCATTACCTAAGCATTTATTAACAGTTAATGATGAGTAAATGCTAAGTATGCACTTACTAAGCATTAACTAGATAATTAGTGTACCCTTATTAACACCCTAAAGTGTTACATTTAGCTTATCTCAGAGGAATTGTGGTTGTCGCTTCACATACGAGATTCCTGTCCAAGAATATGTTGGTGGATGTAACACAGATCTTTAGTTGAATTATAGCAACCACTTTGATCAGAAGTGGCATTTACATAGCAAAGGTCAACGCTAAAACAAGCAAAAGTAGGTATTAGTCATGAAGTAATTGTGAACTGAGTCAGAACTGAGTTTGCTAACATTAGCCACCATACATGGGCTAGGGGTCACACTGGACTAAGTGAATACAGTAGAATAATGTTTTATTTATTTGCATGCACGACAACCTCAAGTATAATGTAGAGGCTTGTCCAGGATCTGTATAACAACACACACCTTAAAGGTAGACATAAGATTCAAATACCCCAACATACCACCCAGAGGGGATAGACATCAGTGGATAAATCCTAGATGAAAATCGCCAGCGAATGCAGGACAAACAGCTCAGATGAAGAATCCATGGCTTGCAAGTTATGCAGATAGTTCCAAAAGGACGAACAAAGAAAAATATAGCAACAACAGCGATTGTTTACTTTGTCTATCAGCTCAGCCTAGCCCCACTCCAGTCCTTTTGACAATGTCAGAGTGAGGTACATGTTGCTGTATTTGGCAGTCGGTACCGCTTTCTAACCTACGTGCCATGCCTGCAGTGAAGAACCCACATACCGTTTATCATACGGCCAGTGACAGTGGAACTTTAAATACCCCGAAGGACACAGGCTATGCTCTGCTATTAAGCATGACTTATATTTGACACAACAGCGGCCGGATAGATTTCATTCACTTCTAGACTGGGTCATGCCACTGACTACTTTCCCATGACTGTAAAGCAGAGCAAACACAATCAAAAATGCCTCTTCAGAGTCGAGTCAGAGATAGAGCATATAGATCTATACTGAAGGCAGGGTGTTTTACAGCTGATTTATCTGTATAACTGCAGCAATATCCGCACAGCTGGGCTGCTCTGCCGGCCCACGTGCTGCATACTAGCCTACTATAAACTGTGTCTGCCTAAACAGCAATGATGCCACTGAATTATCTCACGTGCTCTCCTTTCCCCGAGAAGTGTAGCTTATGTATCAGTATCGGTAACCTGTTATCAGCTGATAGTACTGCTGCTATAACCCTGTTGTGTCCATCCCGGCATCCTAATTAAATACAGTGTGTGGCCCCTGTGTGTTAGTGTGTGTGTGTGTGTGTTTTGATATGGATGTGTTGCCCTACTTACTGGGCCCAGAAGCTCAGCAGGACCACTTTTAAATCCTAAATATATCTTTTACACCCACAGCGGGGAATTGAGAGTGGATTTAAGTGACAGATTTGTCAACAGTATAAAGACATTATCTCCGTTGAAGTAACTCATTAAGTATTTCTTGATTGCACTATCAAGTCAGGTCATATTTATTTGGAATGGTCTCAGTCCCAGGTACGGGCTAAAATAACATTACAACAAATTAAAAAAAAAGTATATTAATTATGAAAATATGCAATGTCATGTCCTCGAAATACCTAACAAAACACATATTTCACACTTCAGCTCCCTCATTTAGCAATGATAAGCAGCATATTAAAACGTAAAGGGATAGGTCATACATTAAAAGGTTTGTTGATTATATCAGTGTATTTGCAGGACACAATTTCTATTTATTTTATATCGTTATAAACAAAGTATTTATTTACATACATACTCTCCATGACAACTGAGCAAACTCCATCCACAGGTGAGAGTAAGTTTTGAACATTTATAAACAGCTTCAAACCCATCTGTGAATGATTTTGCCACGTTAATTGTGGCTAACATTTGTTTGAGTGTGCATTATAGTGTGTTAAAAACTATTTATCAACCCAAGTATTTTATACACTAATTGTAGGTACCTATTTAGTATTACTCACAAAATGAATAGTTATTAAAACAGATATACTTTGAAAGGTGTGAAGTTGCCAGTGTGCTTGTTCATGACTGCTTATCAGATGGTCCAATAGCTTCGTAACCCACCTCCCCTGCCACAACTTTGTCTGATCATTTCTGTAACTTTCCAAAACCTATGAAATTCACAACCACTATAGGCTACTTCACGCCGTCATTGTGTGGAGTGGAATAGGGACCTAGGCTGGAGACTTCCATCTCTCCCATTCTGTAACTCATTCTTGATACATCTCTGTGTGTCACCTGTAATGTAAACAGCCAAGTGTAACACTATGAATCATGCTTTCCAGGAGAGACTGTATACGGCAATGTGCACCCATAAACATGATACGATAAACAGTATCACATCACCCCCCTCTCTCTCTCTTCATGATAACTGACATTTCACTTCTTCCTAGAGGGGTTGGCCATTCAAAATGTAAACAGATTTAATCTGATTTGTAACTCTGCCGAAGTGATCCACTTGAAAGTTGTGTTGTGAAGTTGTGAGAAGCCATTCGTTGATTTGAGTCATACATCACAAAACTGCCAAGCCCTTTGCTCCTTTCAATATTCATTTGCAAAATTATTAATGAGTACATTTCCAGAGTGAGTCATTCGTAAACAAAGACTTTAGGCTCTGTTAACCTGTAATGGGCTCTTTTTTTCTCAATATTTGTGGAATTTGTAAATGATTATCGAGAAGAAGAAAAAAACAGATGATGAAAACAAACATTTTCCATATTCTGGTTTACTTTGGACTTTTTTTTTTGTTGCAAAATGTGTCCCAGAGACTCAGACTATCTTCGGCCTACAAAATGCCACTGCTGTGCCTCATGTGACCTCATATTAAGCCTACCTTTGAGGGAGTTAACATTGACATTTACACAAAGATTTGGCAGGGTTCACTCAAACACAATTCCTTGCTATAATATATTTTTGAACATCTTTGGATAAGAACAATTTTTTTCAAAGGGACATTGCGACTATGAAAGTATTTGGGAAATGACATTTATTGCAGAATGTTAAATGGGGTGTTTGTCCCATCAGTCTTTGACATCCTCTACAGAAAGAAAAAGTAGGCAAAGCACTTGAAACAGCGTAAATTATAATAAAAAAAATCTCATCTTTATATTGTGTAATTTGAAAAGATTTAAAAGCCTGTATAAGGAGCCCTAAAAGCCTGAATCTTCTCGAGGCAATATAGTGTATAATATCCACAACATATTCAATCATTATGTTTTGCATTGTATAGTTCTATGTAAATACTTTTTATTGAGGAGTACATCACTTGTATTTGAAGCTGCTCTAATGTATATTTTCATATTAAAGGCCCTATGAATATATTTTCTCAATCAGCTCTTTACTGGGATCACCGGGGTCCCACAAGAAGACACAATTTCGTAAAGGTTATACAGTTTTGGTTATTTCACATGATAGATTTCTTCTTCTTTTTTTTTTTAGCTCAGTTGGATTTAACTTACAGTATTTTGAGAACCAATTACAGTTTACAGTTGGGAACAGGATTTTTTGAATGTTGGAATGACCTTGCTTTGTTATAGTATCTCCCACGCCAACCTCAACCTCAACTCGACGATTCTTATTTTATCGCAGGTTTAAAGGAATAAACAACTTGAAGTGGAGCTGACTCTTTCTATACGTCCTAACTATAAAAACAAGCTTAATACTAACATGAGGGGAACCGTCTATACAACTGTTTAGTTTAAGACAATCATCACTAAGACATACAGGAAATGACATAATTATGTTCTCCCATTTTGAACTTTTGAATGTATTTTTTAAAATCTCTAATGTGCATCCCATAAAACAAAACAACATAAAAAGCAAAACTGATTTATTTGAACATATTGGACTTGTTTAACATGGATCAGCTAATATAAAAAACATGGAGAAAGGCATTCCTTAATTCTATATATTCTATATTCCATATTTCCCAATTATTTTCTATAATGGACCTTGTAAATTCACCTTTTTGAAATATCTCGTGAGAAAGGAAAATCATAAGAGCAATTATTGGCGCCGGAGCTTGGTATTTTACAGAAGAGTGTTTGTGTGAGGTCATCAGCAGCCAACTTCTTGTCTAAATGCTTCTAAAATTGTTGGCAAATGTTCCCCCGTGGCAATCATTAAAATTTCATACCACCTGAACATGGGAGCCCAGTCGCTTCCCCGCTCTCTGTCCTATTAGGCTTGCTAAGATATTAAAGAGCTGAAATGTTGTACATCTGATGAGCAATTTTACCCTCTCATCAGAAGAATAGGAACTTTCAAGTTTCATGGAGCTCCAAGAATGAGTGTGATGCCTCCGTCTTGTGGCTATATGCAGTTCAATCGGGGGGCTCCTTTTATCTCGCCAATCACCCTCTGTTTGACAAAACCATTGATTCATTTCTCTTCTTCGCCCTGCAATGAGATGCATTTTAAGTGCTATGCTTTTTGATCTTCCAAGACCTTTTTTTTTCTTTTTCTTTTCATTTTCTCTCTGTGATCCAAACTCCTGCTCTGTGAGGATCAGCATCATTCAACATCAATGCTTTTCCATCAGTTCAGTTCAGGGTATTAGTCACTCTCTGCAGTTGCACAATGAAAACTCAACTCTGGTTTATTGGCTGTGAACTGACAAAGAGCGTGTTGCATTCAAGACCTTGCATTCTATAGTTGATTAAATGAGGCAGGTTTTGTGTGGAAGCCCGAAACTGATAATATCGGTCATTAAAGATCTAATTGTACTGCACGTAAAAAGACAACAAATAATGGAGGCCGCTTTTCAAATAAAGACGACATAATGGATGGCTGGTGGTATAGGGCTCAGTTCAGCAAAGCCCTGTAAACCATCGACAAGCTGTTTCCTGTTGTGCATATCCATCATTTTTCAGGCTGATTATCTAGGGCAGATGATGACGCGGCAGCAGCGTTATTGCTTAGGAACCTCAAACATGACCTCGTGCATGTGACGGTTCTCTCTGAAACATGCTCTAAGCACGGCCATACATCCAGCAGGCTTTGATAACAGCTTTGTCTTTACAACCACTTAGTGTGTTCCCAGCAACACCAGCTGACTCAATAAACACCCACACCCGGAATTCATTGTTCAGGTGTGTGACTTGGCCTTGTTCCCGTGAGTTGTTTGAAGTTTGAAAAATCTGATCCTTGATCATAAGCTTCAGATAGGTTACACACAAACAATTAATCCTGGTTTCTGTGTTAACAAGACTGCACAAAAAGAGCGTGTCATTGGCTGAAAAATGAATGGGACATGTTTGCAATGAGAGGTAAACTGTGCAGCACTTTGAAATGGGAGTACAGGAGAGTTTCCCTTTTGGTATTTCTCTATAAAAAAAATTGATGTGATCATTATAAAACTGATTAGTTCTGTATGGCCTTGGAAGCCAGGGGCTGAAAAAATCTATTTCGCCTCCACGGCTGTAATACGGTTGTCTAATTTTCTCATGGATTTCCTTCCTTTTAACAATTGTTCTTTGGACTTAGGTCATACTTGATAAGACTGCCAGCCAAATGTACAACATTATCTTTTCAACATAGCAAGCTTTATTTTATGAATGTGTCACTGGAAGCAACATGAGTCCAGCTATGTTGGAAGAAGCAAAGTCACTCTTCAAATAGCAATCTGGTGGCTTAGCTGCCACTGCATTCTTCTGCCGTGACAGGAGAATTATGTTGTTATTTTTTCCCCCCCTTCGCCACACATATAAGGAAGATTATGGGTTCATGCTCTGGGTATTAACAGAGGGATTAACACGATGCTTCTGCGACACTCCAGTCCATGAAGCGCAGCGCCCCAATCTCTTCATTGTTGAGCTATCTACTTGATTTAACACAATTTACGTTTTATTTCTAATGCACCAAGGTGTTATAGAGGCTGGAGATGCAAGGGGATTTTCATGGCAATCATCCTTAAGGTGTTTGCAATCTAACCTGTTGTGGTTGTGCACAGTCCTCCTGTGTGAGGGAATTGGTTCGTCTCTTCAGTTCTGGACCAAAACAAAGCGGTTGATAAGAGGCAGCTGGGACTGCCACACTGCAAGAGGCTGGTCAGATAAACTGTGAAATTGGACAAATTAGCTGCACAAACTAGCAAGCCTCAGTGTTTCTATACTCTGTTCCACTACATGGTGAAAATATTTAAGCTGATGAACAGTTGATTGCCAACAATGTACTGAAATGAATGCAGCCCATTAGATCTCAGATCAATGGTAAACAAGAAATGGAATATTCTCATAAGTGGAAAATAAATAGTTTACTTGTCAGGTTTCAGGTGTTTATGTTTTGTTAGAAATGCCTCCAAACTACACTTTTCTAAGTGTTTTCTGTTTGAACTGATTTCACTTACCATGTATGTACTTTGATTTATCTTGTGGGCCTTTGGTGGGGGCCAACCCTAAGGCTGGGAACCACTTAGACCAAATTACAAAAGTAGTTAAGTAGTTAAAAACTGGCTGCACCTTGATAAGCTACAACACTAAAATGTTGCTCACCAATTGATGATTAGAATCAAAATAGAATAATTTAATACATAACAATATACCACTCACATGCCAATTTATTTCTGCAAAACAAGAAAGTACAATATATATATATATATATGACTAATAACAGTATTGTTAAACTGTGACAGTGGTACTTTAGCTCAATGCTGTGGGTACTTCTTCCACCACTGTTGGATCAATCACATTTATTTTGTACAGCAGCAGAACTGCACACGATGAAAAAATGGAATGTCAACTTTCTTCTTCTTCTTTCTAAAATGTATGTAAAGTATGTCGTAATTTACCTCAAAGTCGAATTCGTCTTTCTCATAAGACCCCAGGAAGCTGAGGGTTTATTTGTGTTTACAGCATCATCAATAAATGAAGAAGCGGCAGCTCACAGACGTGTCTAGTTACACGTACACAAATTGATATTTTCTCAAATGATCAATTTACATTAGTTTGTAATTAATTAGCAAAATAACTATTAGCTGTTTCCTGTGTCTGTCTGTCTGTCACAAAAGCCAGTTATCAGCAAAACAAATAATTAATTAATTGAAGTATATTTGACAAATTATTTAGTTTAACATCATGATATATTTGGACTTTTTCTGGGCACTTCCTACACAAATGGTTCCTGTTTTCCTACTGCAGCAGTAAGGTTCTTCTAGATGATGCAAAAATGGAAGGTTTAGTTTCTGTTTCTTCAGACACAAGAGTCGGTTACAGTGACGCAAATGTTGTTGTTACCCTGAACAAACTTCCTTTTTTCTCATGCCACATTAGGAGGCGGGTTGTTTGTTTGTTTTCACACCATTTACCATAAATGGAGAAGGGGAAAGCACACAGTCATGTCCACTCATCATTCTTCCACTTGATCATCTCCAACCTCCTCTTCCTCCTCATACCTTCTCTTCACGAGGCTGTTAACAACATTCAGAGCAGCTCTTGTGGACGCTGCCTATGTTTGTGCTCTCCAACAACACAAGCACCCTGACACTTTGTGCATAACAGCCATGTCAATTGAACTTCAAAGTGGCCTTTCCCTAGTGAGCGCAATGCAGAGGGATACAGTGAGGGCCAATTTGTTTTTATGGGTAATACCGAGCGACAGTGTGGTGGCTCTGCAGGTTTCTGCAGGCCTGAGGCTTGTTCTTAATTTTTTTAAATTAGTAATTTCTATTAACTTGTTATTTATTAATGCAAGAACAATGTGCTGTATGCCACTAAATTACATTCTGGATGAAATATTCAGAGACTCCAGGGAACATTAAAACTCTGCTTTAAAAAACTCACTAATGTAATATGCTAATGGATAGCATAAGCATATTACTATAACTAATAAGTATAGATGTTTAGGCCTATATATATATATATATATATATATATATATATATATATATATATATATATATATATATATATATAAAAATGTAACTTGATGAAGAAATCATCAACGCTTATAACGTAAGAACTGCCAATAACGCAATTTTTCCATTTTTTATGTTATAAAAGTCGATAATATAGTAACTTGCCAATAATACAATTCAATTTCTGAACCAATAACATTATAACTTTTTGCCCATAATGTAATGTGGCCGGCTTTTTAAAAATCCTTTAAGTGGTTATTACTTTACTGGCTTATACATGGAGGAACATGCGTAATTTTTTATTTATTTTTTATACTTGGTTCCACATATGCTGTTATACCAATGCACCTTTCTTGTACAATGTACTGTATGATTGTATTTCTATTTCACCACACAGACAGACTGTTGCTCCTGCAGGCTTTTCCTCTCCACTCCCGACGCTGTGCAACCGAGACATGTCCTTGTTCTTTTTGCTCTTTCACAAATATCATCCTGTTGCATCAGCTTCGTCTGACTTCTGAAAAGCCCCCCAGGGTTGTGGGTCTGCTGCAGCCATCCAGGACCATGCTTTCACTCCGCTCTCACTGTCCCACACTGATGGGAAAATCTACTTTTAACACAGATACCTGTGACACCTGCATGTATTTATGTCATGGACTCATGGGGTTAAGAATTAATCCGCCATGTTTATTGCCACAAGGCTTGTCAGTGCCCCCTGCAGTGGCCTATTTCTACTGTACCACTGCTCCTACTACTATGACCATAACTGTCTCTGCTAAGAATATAAAGGTGCATCTGGAACAACACATAGAAGCATTAACTGCTGTATCTGTGGAGAAATACATCAGTTTATAACATGACAATGCTGTTTTGTTAGGTTAAGGCTCAAATTTCAGGATTTGAAAAAAGTACTTTGTTTAGGTTAGGAGGCCTCCATCTTCATGGTTTCTATAATGAAGGCCAAAGGGTTAGGAGATGATTGTGGGCATGCTTAGAAGAAAACCTTGACTGAGAATCAAGTTTTAAAAGAGTAAGCTAAAGTTAAAGTGCCTCAGTGTGATTTACATACATTAAGCAACATCAAAAGGACTTCACCTCGTAGTCAACATAACTTCAAAAGCGTGTCTCTCTCATCTTTTGAAATGAATCACGACTACCTCCTCATCACCTGTTTCACCTGTTCAAGAGATACATGACCCTGCTGTTCTGATACTGTGCTGTAATACACAAAGAGCGTCTAGCTGGGACATCCTTGGCTGTCTCTGTTGATGGTTCCCCTCAGACTAAACCACTAGTCAGAGTCTTTTTTAATGTTGTAGTTCAGTGTGTGGATGTCCAAACACCATATATAATACCATATAGCTGGCCCTGCTGCCCCTGCTCTTACAATAGATCCTCTCTTTGGTGTAAAATTCAAATTCCCTCCTTCTCACAATAAAGAGGCTTCTCTTTGGTGTAAAATTCAAATTCCCTCCTTCTCACAATAAAGAGGCTTCTCTTTGGTGTAAAATTCAAATTCCTTCCTTCCCACAATAAAGAGGCTTCTGTGTAGGAGCAATGGGCCTTGATAACTAAATATGATTTTATAACCCACAATTGGACAAAGACCGTCAACACCGTCAGTTGTTACCACAGCAACCATGTTTGGCGAGCAGGGGGAGATTCATTGCAGTAGTGGCTCCCTCCCTAATAATGATTTCTATTATCTGCACTGGAAGTTTAGATTATCATGTAAATATAGGGGATGTGCCGGGCGACTGCAGGCGCGAGCTGAAGGCTGGTGAACAGAGGAGATCAAATAAAACAGTTGGGCAATCACCGCATGTGGATGTGCCAAGACACACACAGAGGAATACGGTAAGCCACAGCTTTCTGAGGTGGTGTCTTTTTTGAAAGACAGAGAGTATTTCAAGAGGGGAAACTTTTGAACTGTCATACTACCACCACCGCCAAAGAGGAAGTCTTCAAGTTGCTTGAATTTGCGGCAGTTCTTTGGTTTCGTCACATTCCTCTGGAGGGCCGTGAAAAAAAAAACTTCCCCTGCTTTCTCAGTGGACTATAAGAGTCGAGCTTCTGTCCCACAGGTTCACTTTTATGCGATGCAGCGAATTACATAAAGGGTAAGGCACTAGCACTTCTTAATACACTAAGCTCTAAGTGTTTTCTCCTTGTATGTTTTCCTTGTTTTATATTCCAACAATTTCCTTCCGTCTTGATTTTCTATTTCCTTTATAATAAGTCGCCAGAATTAGATACAGACATTGTTTTGATGACAAAAGTGTGTTGTGAGGCTGAGCCGTCTAGAGCTTTTGAGACACTCATTTCCCCCGGTGTAGTTAAGTCATTATGTTTATGAGGGTCATCATTTCAAAACACGGCCATTGTTTGTGCATACTCTGAGAACGGGGGCTGCTAGTCAATGATAAAAGCATCATTGTACTGTATTTACGACACGGAGGAAGCAATAACACGGCATTAAGGTTTGTGTACAAACCCATGTGTCAGACCAAAACACTGGCTCATCGTTAAGAGATAATTCAGCTCGACAATAAACTCTGGAGTAGGGGTACAGAGAGAAATTAAGAGGGATCATGGACAAAGGGATGTTTAATTTGGCTTCTACCGGTTGTATCAAAAAGCAAGTGTCATAGAGTAGGGTTGAAATACTGGTCAGTGTGGTAATCTCTTTCCATTCTCTCTTATCAGCAGAGCTCAAAGCCTTTGAGGAAACGATGAGCGTTGGTTTATCGGTTGGGGACAGGAAAACCACTTCGTCTGGTCGACTTTGTTCCAGAGGCCACTGACCCAATCAGAAACCTTGATCGTCTCTTGCGGTTTCAAAACTGCCTTACAGATCAAACCTGCCTCTGCTACAGCGTATTTATTCACCTCCAGAGTCAAGAACATAATGTGACAACATCTCGATCCCCGACTGACTTATTGACTGATTGATTTAAACACCGATATGGCCGACATGCAGGAGTGCCATACTGGGCTGTGTCTGTCTGTCTACATCATTACCTTTGTGCTGGGCTTCCCGGCCAACGTCTTGGCTTTTTACACTTTCTGCAAGAAGGTGAGGCAGAAGCCCACGCCCATCGACATCCTGCTCCTCAACCTGACCATCTCGGACCTCCTCTTCCTCCTGTTCCTGCCCTTCAAGATGCAGGAGGTGATGAACAACATGCACTGGGACATGCCCTACGCCCTGTGTCCTCTGTCCGGCTTCATCTTCTACATGACCATCTACAACAGCACCTTCTTCCTGACGGCGGTTAGCGTGGAGCGCTACCTGGGCGTGGCCTTCCCCATCCAGCACAGCCTGAAGCGCCGACCGGGCTACGCTGTGGCCGCTAGCATCTTCTTCTGGATTTTCTCCATCGTCCACCTGAGCATTGTGTTCATCGTGCCCTTCATCGGCACCCAAAGCTCTCTGAATAGCACCGTGGGCCACAACAATGACTCGGCTACCGGTGAGGAAGAAGAGAGGCAGGTGTGCTATAAGGACTTCACACAGGCTCAGTTGGACGTGCTCCTGCCCGTGCGTCTGGAGCTCTGCGTGGTGCTCTTCTGCATCCCTTTCCTCATCTGCTGCTTCTGCTACATCAACTTCATCAGGATCCTGTCCAAGCTGCAGCACATTGACCGGCGCCGGCGCTTGCGGGCCATCGGCATGGCTTTGGGGACGTTGCTGGTGTTCGCCGGCTGTTTCGGTCCCTACAACGTCTCGCACATTGTCGGTTACATCACGTGGAAAAGCCCTCAGTGGAGAGACAAGGCCCTGCTGTGCAGCACCTTCAACGCTTGTCTAGACCCACTTATTTTCTACTTCTCCTCTTCTGCTGTGAGAGGGAATGTGGGTAGCATGATGCAAGGGGTTAAGACTCAACTAAACAGGTGTTTGTCCTGTAATATGTGTCAAGCCTTGTGGGGGGGAATTAACAAGACTGCAAAAGATAAGGAACACAAACAAGAGGCGATCAATGCTATCTGAGCGGACTGAAAGGAGCTGCGAGCAGCTGCCTTCACTAATTTGTTATTTCTTCATCCCTGGAAACAGGAAATTAAAGCCATTTGTATGTTTTTACTGAAAAGAAAATGGATTGGCATTCTGTGTACCGTGCGGCATGTTTCAGTTTGACAGGCCAGAGCCGTTTCAATGCAATGTGAATGTCGATAGTTAGCTGCTGCTATCGGTGTATGAATATGTGTCATTTGTAAAGCCACAGAGACAGGCTACTTTTAACTGTCACATTCAAATGCTGAATATTTCCGACACAACATCATTTCATGAGATCTCCATTAACACAGTTGTTGTGGAGTGCTGCCGTAGAGACACCAACAAAAGGGATATCTAAGCAACCGTTTGCTTTTCCTACCAGCTTTAACCATGAACAGGATGTGTTGTCTTTTTTTAGCAACATGCGCATTCAGTGGAATTAAAAGAGAATGACGATTGGAAAGGAAATTCAAAAGGTGTTGAATGTGACAGGGTTGTACATAATGCAGATTTGTGTTTTATGTGAATATATTTGTGTATTTTGCCTTACATTGCTAAGACCATTCTCATGCAGATTTGATATAGTTTTATGGTATACTATGATTTGATCAGAAACGTTTTAGTTATATAAGTCACTGTATGTGGCCATATGAAAATATGTTGCATGTTATTATAAAGTATGTAAGAATGCATGGCGAACGTCTCTAAAAGCTGTTTGTTTGACAGTGGTCGTGATTATATAAGGCAAAACACTGAAGCTATTTTCATACCCAATTAAATATGAATCGATATTTTACATAACGTATGACTCATAGATTATTTTGTTAAGGCAGCAGTCAGGAAATGTATGATTCGGTTTGGTGAATGTGTGTATGTGTGCGTGTGTTTGTTTGTATTGATACAGTGTGCCTGTGTATGAGAGGTGAAGAGATGTAGACAAAGAAATACGACACAATGACGTTCCAAAAATATATTTCAGTTATTTATGACTAAGAGTTTGTTTTCGTATAGGCAGCAGTCATTTACAACATGATTGTGTGTGTGTGTGTGTTTGTTTGTGTATGCATGACAGAGGGGAGATAAGGACTAATTTGTTTTTTTGAAGGAGAGTGACGAAAGTGAACATTGCATGTAAATATCCACCGCGTCCCATGAATTTAGATGCGATCACCAGACCGATCAGTTATATTGTGTGAAATGTATGCCTTTGTTAATATATACATCAATCAGAAAAGTAAATAATAAAAGAAGTGAGCAATAGCAAGTTTATCGAGCATAAAAAGCCTGTTTTTCACCTCACTAATCTGTTTAGATTTTAGATTTTAATTGCTCTCAATTTAACGGCCATTATAACAGGCGGTATTTAGTGCTGTGGGCAGACCTGCTTTTCAAAAGAACTTCCTCCAACACCTCAATCAAGATCATACCCCACACACCTCACACCGTAAACAATGGTATCACAGAGGCAAGCGCTGGCATCGACCGTAATCCTGTTTTGTAAGGATTAGGCCAGTGCGGAGGTAGAAAGCTTATCACTGTATCTGTCAGACAGGTTGATCGAGCATGAAGCATTCATTTTGACACACAGACCCAAGTGAATGACTAAGATGTGCAGACTACACCAACCATTGACACAATGAGTAAATCCAAAAAGCATGCTAGTCAGCACACTGCATGAGTTACAAATATGTATACACGGCTTTGATGTGCAGAAAGAAATTGACATTGCGTCAGTGTTTGGAGGATATATGGTACAGTATGTGGGAACCCATAGAGAACATACAGCAAGAGGCAGACACTTTCAAATATCAAACATGAGAGAGAGAGAGAGAGAGAGAGAGAGAGAGAGAGAGAGAGAGAGAGAGACACACAGAGAGAGAGAGAGAGAGAGAGAGAGAGAGAGCGAGACAGAGGCAGGCAGTTCTGCACAACATTTACCCATGGTAGAGAGAATGAAATGTTAAGTCACAATGAATTTAAATTTTTCGGCGATGACTCTCGACTTGGATTTGTGTGATGTTGTTTGTCAAAGGATGGTGCTGAGACGAGCCACACTGAACACCTGTCGGTCCTTTTTTGTTTTCGCTCCTTTTTCATTCTGTATTTCCTGGAAGACAATAATTGGTTGTTGCGTCAGTGTTGACTTTTTCCTAACAATGTGTGATAGGTTACAGGGATAAGGCAATAAGAAAAACAGACCAGTGCGATGCAAACGTGTAGGCTATGTGTGTGTGTGTGTGTGTGTGTGTGTGTGTGTGTGTGTGTGTGTGTGTATGTGTGTGTGTGTGTGTACATGATGTGTTTGCCAAAGGCAGAGGGGAATATTGTACTCACATGACTGACATCATTTTCCCTGCAGGTAGAAATGTTTCACCGCTGTTGAGAGCAAATCACATAAATTAAATGTTGTTTATATTAAATTCCCTGTTATTCTTACTAAGACGTTTACTCGCTCACCTTCAAATAAAAACACGACTATAATCGCAGAGAGGAAACACATCTTGAGAATGTTCAAGTATATAATCAACTCGTTAGGGGAGGCATCTGGAAAGTAGAGCACAAGAAAAAGAAGAAAATAAAGGCCAATACTGATTAACACTGACTTATGTTATTGAGCACGGCAGGATTAAATCAGGAAACGTTGGACTGGCTTTGGTTGATGGACATTCGCCTCCTTCTCCCGGGAAAAGAGGTGTTTAAACATTGATTAGAAGAAAAATCATTAATTTGTTCAAGTATGCACTATTGCAGGCAAACTGTTGCCTTGGAATGTTCCATGTTTAACCCACATTGGCCGCGTTTCCCAGATTCGTTAAGAGCCTCTTTGGGCTAAGTACTTCCTTGGAGCGCTCTTAAGAACGCTGTGAAAGAAGAATGCGTTTCCCAGATTCGTTCTTTGCGAAAGTAGCTCTTTCACTAAGATGGAACTGTAAGACGGAGCTGACCCACTCTTTCAACCTTCTTAGCGACAAAATCGTCAGTGATCATGCCGCGTCAGGGAAATTTATTTCCTCCACTTTTCGAAATAATAAAACAATGCTCAATGCGGACCACTGGCGCAAGAAACATAGATTAATAGTAGAGAAAAAAAATGTTTTAATAATGAATTAGACGTTTACGTTTTCCACACACTTGTGAGTTTATATTAGGCTACTACTACACATACAAAACAAACACATCAACAACCCTGTGGCATTTCACAGATATCAAAGAAACAGATTTAATTGAACTCAGCTGAACCTCATAGAGCTGTTGAGCGGAAGTGGCGGAATTACAGGGCATGGGGCCATGGACATATAAAGAAATGGACACCGGAATTGAAACACGGCGCCCATTCATTCCTATGAAAGCTGCTCATTGGCGCAGAGAAGCAACAAGGAAGCATAATCCGGAAATTCCATGCGGCCCGGAAGCATGACGTAGCTGCATTATGGACCTATCAAGAAAGAGGGCGGCAAGCGTAGCAGACTGGAGGCAGGTGTAGAATCATTCTCGTTCTGTAGCATCTAGCCTGGCGAAAACAAACTGAAAGCCGTGAAAAGCCGTTGGGCTAATAAAACGCTTGAGGTGGCGTTTTGAAATGAGAAAACTTCCATTTTAATAGTATATGGTCTAAAGATAAGTATGAGCCTGTGATTGATATCCAGAAAATTTTTGCAGAGACACAATCTTGTTCGCCGCTTGTACTGTGTGGACAGGGAAATCTGCCTACGGGCCGCATGAAAATAAGCTCCACCCCTCACCATGCAATACCAATGGCTCGGCCACATGTCCATGCTGGCTGCTCGGAGAAGGCACAGTCCTGGGGGCCTGCATGGGGCCTATCGGCTGAAAAAAATTTATGGGAGTCTATGGAAAGTAATCTACTATTTTCTGGTCCTAGTCATTAAATGCCCTGGATTACATACATGTTTTGCATGGGTCTAAATGATAATTTTTCATGTGAAGAGTTTGACGGTATGTTGTATGATTATTCGTCTAACGGCTTTTGAAAAAATGTTACGAGAACAACTACAAGTCTTGTCGCCTCTGTGACGTCACCTCAACACATTCCCTCCACTTCTCGACTGACAGTGCTAATGCTAATGCTAATGGCTGGCGTGGACAACGCCAACAATCTCCCCACTCGAGAAATTGAAACTCTCCACATGTCCACTTGTGTAGTGGTTTTCGCCATGCTGAAGACTTTTGTCTTGTCATTGAAAGAAGGCGGTAAAGTGCATTAAAGACACAGCCATGTTTCTGAGCTAAGCGGGTGCCAGTGGTGGTGACGTATATCATAAGTGTCAAGAGCAGCGAAGAGCTGTAGTCCACAAAAGCGCTCTGCACAAAACCTGACCGTATCCAGCTTCTACTCGCTAAATTGTTCCATTCTTTGCACAAAAAAATACCATCTAAATCCATACAAAACATATGTGTAATCGAAGGCATTTCATGACTGGGACCAGAAAATAATACATTTCTTTCCATTGACTACCGTTGTAATTTTTCGAGCCGATAGGCCCCATGCCCCGGAAGTAAGGTACTTTCGCTTAACAGCTCTATTCAGAGCGGCTCCACCTGCTAAAGGCGTTGCCAAAGTCCGCGCGTGTGAGAAACCATGGCTGCAATACAACACCTTCTCGCTGCGAACCAACAGCCTCGCCGTGCGCGAAGCCAGACGGTTTACATAAATGCATACGTGCGTCGGCACTTCTCCCCACTGGACGTGCTATCAGACCGGGCCGTCCAGGCAAAGTACCGGCTGCCCCGTGCGGAGATCCAACGGCTGATCACTCTGGTGTCTCCACACATCCAGAGCAACCCGCTGCAATTTTGCCTTCAGCCCGGTCCAACAACCCGCAGCCCCTACCTCTTCACCACCAGTCACCAAGCACTAAACCATAAACCCACAACCACCACACATCACCCATATCAACTCTCAGGCCTGAAGGCTGAAATAAATAAACAGAACCAGCAGATGTAGGCTACATGTAACGTCCTGCACACTATGATTATTGCTGCAGTGTCCGGGTGCTTTACCTGAAAGTCTGGCACTGGAATGCTGTTGAAAGGGCGCACAATACGCACACGTCATTAACCTACGCTTAGATACATTACAAATTGCCTGGGACTTTTTGTTGCTCGGTTTGACACCCTCATTTCAATGCAAAATTATCCACACAATACATGGTTGAAAAGAAACCAAAATAGTTTATTGAAACCATATGGGGGAGGGGTTACTCCGCGCTGTCTTTACTGGGCGTCTGCATCACCTGCAACGAAGGGAGATTGATTAGTGAAACCTTCTCACTCTTCCTTTTTGTTTGGTTCTGGAACTCCTGCTACTTCTTCCTCACAGCACGCCAGTCACACAGGCCACATGGGCTGGAGGGGGACATATTTTCGGCTATTGCCTGCCTAATACGGTTAATAACCGTGATGTTCTTTTTGCCCCTTGTTCTCCCGAATAAAACTCCCCCGTGCTGCCAGACCTCGTCCACTAAGACGCCCATCTCCTCCGCGGTAAACGACGGTGCCCGCTTGTTTCTTTTGCTGCCGCTTTCTTCCATTCTCACATCACATGTGTGTGCCTATATCCACGGGGTATACATGCGCTAATGGGCTTGATTACTACTTTGATACACTTGTTGCCACACACACCCGCACCCACACACCCCCCCACACACACGATACATGCGTAGCCTAATTCCACCTTTGTGGGGGAGACCACGGGGCGCTGTGTGTGACTTATGCGCTGATAAAGAGGTGGGTGATCGATTCGCCTGGCATCGATTTATTAAGTTTCAGCACGACCGCGGTAGCCTGGTCCAACCAGACCATCGTACTTAGGTTGCGTTCCGAATCGCATACTCTCTCTTTTTTCTATTCTACATACTACATCCGACGATAAAAATAATCTAGTTAGGATGCAGTAGGCATACTATTGGGACATACTTTTCTCTCTTATTTCATCATAACATTGCGCCTTGATCTTGCCTCTTGCTTTTATATCCGTCGCATCCCCGTTTCTTTTCATATGGAGGCTTCGTCGATGTTACGTCACTTCAAGTGCGCACTGGATTGTGGGTCAGAATCGCCCAAATAGGATGCAGTTTTCAACACTAACAATCTTGGCCGCATGAAGTAGGACATCCGGGTACTTCTAACCATCCTAAATCTGGCCACAAGAATCGGGACATCCTAAATCTTTTTTCTACATACTATATAGTAGAAAGTATGCGATTCGGAACGCAACCTCAATTTCATTTGTACAGAAGGTCTGGATGTGCTGTAATTGGCAAACGTTCACTCACTTGGAGGCGGGTGTCTGTCGAAGTTTAAAACTATTGGATCTGCCCAGTGCCACTCTGGATTAGCCAACCAATCGCATCACGTTTGGTCGTCACGTGTGTCATGAGCCGGCTTCTGACGGTGCGTTCCAGTTGGACAGGGAACTCGGAAATTTCCGACTTCACTACATATTGTAGTCTATGAATCTACCGGTACCTGGCAACAGTAACTTGTTAGAGCCTAACGTTTAGTTATTTGGATGAGAAAGGTTTTAGGCGTCCATACTTTCGCGAGCAGATGCACTGGAACACAGACGGGTCGGAACTCGGAACTACCAAGTCGGAAATCTCCTTCTTCCGAGTATAAAGGAACGCAGCATTCAACTGAAACTGGAGCGCGACTTCGACGTCATCGTTCTCAGCCACTCGCTCTGTTCGCTGATTGGACGATTGTAGATTCTCCGGAGAACTGGGAAAATGCACTGTACACCCAAGCTGCATTCCAATAGTAGTTGCACTTCCCCTCGTTCATTTACCCTCAGCCCTTGGTATGACGTAACAGCATACGTTGCACGGAGGGAACTTGGAGAGCGGAGGGAGACTGGGCGGGGGAGGAGCGGAGGATTTAAATGGAACCCACTTGCCCACTTGCTCTTGTAGTCGCAATGGACCGTCAGTTACATAGGTAAATCTGAATGCAAATAATACAGAATTATAACATTCTGCTAAGGTAGCCTATATTGCAGAAAGCCAAACAAACATTGAATTTTGACACGGTAACTCAGATTATCAAGATATTGTTACTTACACATGTAAATTGTTTGCTCCGACATATTTTCTTATTTATGTTAGTTTCAACCAAAAACATTTGTTTTAAATAGTCCTCTAATTGACAGCCATCTGTGTTATAGCAGCAATGTGTAAACTGCAATACATTCACTGGATTGTTCGTATGGAAATAGGATAGCCTAATTGAGGCGTTTTGGAATATATTTATATATATATATTTGTCCAGCGGGTGGCCGCGATGTCCCTAAAAGCATACAGTCTACCGGAAAATAAAAGGAGAAGAAGAAGAAGACGAACTGCAATGCACTGTGGGTGATATCCACCTCGGAGTGACCATGGATGTCCACTTGATCACTCAGCCCTCCGAGGGTCTATATCACGAAGTTCACTTCAGTTTCCAGACAATTGGAACAACACTTAAGATGGCGGCGGGGATTCCCCCGAGGGCAAGTGCCTAGGGCAAGTGAACGAGGGCATGTTGAACGGGTATTGGAACGCAGGGCCAGACTGACTACTGAAGGGAAAATGAAATTTAGCCGGAAGTTGGCGGGCGGGCGGAGCCAGGCTACGACCGCGGTGGACAGCTCCCACTAAAGAGCTTCTTTCGCTTCAACTTACGCGTTCTCCAAAGATAGCACTTAAGAAGCCATCTGGGAAACACCCGTATCTTAGCGCTCCTTCTTAGGCAAACCCTTCTTTCGACCCTTCTTTGGTCCCAAAGAACGATCGAATCTGGGAAACGCGGCCATTAACAGTCAGGCAGGGACACAACTGAACCAGCAACTTGTGGTATGTGAGGCCGGGTTGTCCATGAACTCTGTGTCAGTATGGATGGACTGTGTTATTTGGAGAGAAACTAGTTGCCATTAGTCAAGCAAAGTGTAAAAAGGTGTTGACGGTGTAAGTAAAATCACCATTCATTTTCTACAAGATTAGCTGAAGAGCATCCTGAAAACTTCCAAAACTTGGATTACCATGAAACACTCCTGGTTGACTCATCAGTAGATGCGCAACCAGTCAACTCATGTGCATCAGTATGCAAGCTAAACCGGTTTACATAAAAAACCCTATGTAGTAGGTAACACAAAAAAACCCTATGTGTTAGGTAGCACAAAAAAAAACCCGATGTAGTAGGTAACACAACAAAAAAAACCCTATGTAGTAGGTAATACATATCTATGTAGTAGGTATGTAGTAGCTACTACAATTTTGTGTACCTTATTGTAAAGTGTTACCCATAATTTTTATATAAATAATGGGTTGAATGACTATTATGCAACGTGAAAAAGGCAACAACTCGGCGGTTTCATTCAGCTCTACCAAGCTTTTTGGCATCTTCCAGCTCATTGTTTCAAGTGTTCTGGCACAGCTCACAGATATTTATTAGAGCAAAACTCTGATAAACCAACTGTAGGTCTTTACTACTTGGCCAGCAGCAAAAAGTAGTCAACATTAGTTAGATAAAATAGTCCAAGGAGTTGGTGGAGATCATAGTGGTGCTTAGAAGAGAGTAAATATTGGACTGACATTTGACAGGTTGCCAAAAACACCACTCCAAACGAATGCTAATGTTGCTCCCTAACTGCTGGATGTGTAAATTAGCTATGGATGCTAGCAACGGTGATGACACATGAAAGGAACACTTTGTAGAAACATGTTTAATGCATTCAGCAGTTTCAGATAAGACGCAATGCTAGATGAATTCCGCAGCTATAGCTGCAGTGACATGTGCCCTACATTTGTTATTTGCCGTGATTCATATCTTCGAGCGCCTTACTAGCAATCTGTGGGTGTTGCAATATCTGAAGCCATCTGTCGTACCAAACAGACTAAAAAAACAAAGTTAAACATTTAAAACTGATTAAAACTGAAACTGGAATATTAAGTCCAATTATTTATATCAAAGAACTTTTAGGATATCATTAAAATAAACATCCAAATGGGAGTTTGAACAGGTAAAAAAAAAGAAGGAAAAAAAAGAAATGAATCACAACCAGCGCTTCCAAAACAACACAATATACAATTATCATATTTGGGGGAGGAATTAATTTTTTTGTATTTATTTACCCCAGGTGAAAGAGGCGGTCAGCTCTGACTCCGTGCTCATAGCAGGGTGGTCCTGCACCTTACATGTGAAGGTGATTCCTGTCTCCAGAGACTGTTTGAGAGGGAGGAGAAACACACTGAAGAGGTACATTTCTTGGCTGTGGTTGTCCATCACCTGGAAACACGTCGGCCGGCTCGGAGGAATGGAGTTGACCAACCAATCAGAAGACAGCGGGGCTCCTCGGTCAGCCGTGGGTTCAGACAGGTTACCTTGAGGGTTGATTGCAGGAAGGGTGCAATTGGTGACTGACAGGTAATCGATATCGGCTATTGCGCTCTGGTAGGTCCAGGACAGGGTGAGCTCGCTGGGGTAGAATCCCCCGCTGAGACAGACAAGAGCCCACTGACCGCTCACTGGGTCAGGGGGAATCTGGAGGTAGATTGTGGGAGTAGAAGGTGGCGCTATAGCAATGGAAAAAGGAGAAAGAGACAAAATAAATACATCAGACGAGATAAGACGGACTGTAAAATTGGATCCTTATTTCATCAGAAAACAACAATATACAGCAAGGGGGAAAAAAGGAAATGTAGTGATTTTAGTAACAATGCAGCCATCTATTTTAAAACAAGGACAAATTAAAGTGAAACTTTTGATAAAAAGTATAAGAATAATGAAATCAAAATATGTGTGTATGGTGCACAGAATATAAATTGGTACAACCTGCTGAGACATAAAGAAAAGAGATGTAAACTATACATGTATGTAGTACAAATCCATTCCCTGCATAACTAATCTTCTAAATGTCTACATTTACTAACTCTGCAAATGATCACTTCTACTATTTCTTACTAAACAATGAAATGGAAATAAGCTGAATAGGTCTGGCATCAAAACATATTAACAATACAAGGGTAAAAAACTACCAACATCAATTGATTTTTTAATGGAAGCAACTTTGCATCCAGCAAAAAAAAAACGTGGATTGTGTTCTGCATGAATAATTTCCACCTTATAATTTGTCCATCCCTCCCTGCCTTGTTTTCTGTTGAGTTTCAATTCCCTGGGCAGGATCGATACAAGGCACTGTGCGTGGTCCCGGGGTGATTATTTCTAGATCTGTCATGAAACTGTTCAGGCAAAAAGATGAACTCTGAGGGAATTTCCACAAATTGAATTTTTTCTTGTATATACTGAGCCTGGCCCTTGGTTCTTTTATGGTGATGCATGGTCCACTCGTGGCTCTTATATCGAGCTGCCTCAAACTAAACGCTGTGGCCATTGTATACAAAAGATACAAATGAGACATAATTACGAGCATCGAAACACCACCCAAGCGGAACAACCCTAATGAATTTTCTGAAACTACCATTTTTTTTTCTTACCCAAGACGACTAGCTCGGTGCCGTTGCCCCATTCCGGATCTTTCTGCAGAACGTTGACCTCGCAGTAATACCACCCAGAATCCTCCAGTGCTACCTCAGAGATCTCCAGGGAGGAACTTTGATTCCTCTCCACCACGATCTGCCTGGATGACTTCAGGATGAGCCGCTTTTCCCAGTTCTTTTTGAACCACTGAACCCCATACTTGAGGGACTCCACTTTGAAATGACAGGACAGGGTTGCCGTTTCACCCCGCATCACAAAGAGAGAGGGAGGGTACTGTCTCACCCTCAGTCCCTCTGCGGCCACTGTCAGGGCTTTAAAGACAGAGCCATTAATACAATCTGTCACACAAGGAACTTTTCCAAAAAAAAGTGCAGAACAGAACTCTGGGTCATCTACAAATACTTTTTAATCTGTGTTAAGTGTTTCTGCGTGACAGCTGGGAGCCAGGTTTTGCTAACAAAACTTAAATAAACCAGAAGAACAAAAACTGGAAGTCAATTAATAATAATTTCATAACACATCAATCCTTGCTTCGTTGAATGGATTATGATGTGATGCATTTTACCTAAAACAAATCAAATCTTATTTTTATCGACAGCGATGAATGGAGACACACTGGAGTACAAAAGATTTCAATAAGCTTTAGAATATGTGTTTGATTGAAGTGACTGCTTGTCTAGCTAAGTGTGATGAAGTGATTATTATGTGTGATGAATAAATACTGCAGATAAGATAAGCACTCAGAGGATTGCAGGTGTCAAAGGAGACAAGCAAAACAAAAACAACGCTCCTAAAAACAGGTTGAAACCTCTTTACATTCTACTTTAATTCACCAAAGAAAGAGAGTACATAAGATTTATGCACTGATTCAATTATTCTTTCATCCTTGGAAGGAAGATGTTACTGAAGCTGCCTAATGTAATTGCATCCACGTTGTTGTTACAGATGGAAGCTTTTCAGCAGCTAGAATAGAAAACATTCCATATAAATGAAAATATATAATTTAATTCGAAAAATTGCACATTAAACCTTTGAAATTGACATTCCAAAAAATGTAGGAAAAGAGCAATTCCTCATGGATGATTAGTTTATTAAAAGACACAAAAACATTGACATGAGTGACTTGTACTCAGACTGACCTGGTACTTGGCCTGCAAACAAGAGAAGCAACCCCAGGTGAGGGAATTTTTCCATGCTGCTGCTGTTGTTCCCCACTCCAAGCTTGAGTGGCGAAAATAAATTCTCTCACTCTCTCTCTCACTCGCACTCTTAAAGTCTGACGCTTTGCTGCCGTGCTTTTAAAAATGTGATGGTGTCAGCTTGTTCTCTGTTGTTGCACTCTATGGTTAGAGGTGATGGTTCATTAATAGGTCATTCTTCAACAGAAACCTGAATGTCAGACACTGTTGGGGTGAAACAAATTACATATGTCAGTGTCTTGGCAAACAAATAGGCAGTGTGAACGCATGCTGACAGAAACCACAGTGCAACAGTAAGCAACTGCAGCTTCCAGTCGACGTGGTTTTCTTCAGGTTTCTTTTCCTCTACAGGAGCGCCGAGGCCTCTTTAAATCAGCAAAACAATTCGATATGTACGATTTGTATTTACATATTACTGGAGGAATGAATGTCTTGCCTTTGCAAAAAAGCCCAAGGCATTCAAATATTTACATTTTACAGTCATCTGAGAAACAAGCGCTTATCAGGCCCGGTTCTAGACAGTTAGATTAGAGTGGGCCTGTAGAAATTTTAGAAGGTCACACTGGGCAGAGAGACCGAAGATGCGAGCGTGCGCACAGAGCGTGCGCGCAGAGCGTGCGAGCAGAGCGCACGAGCCGAATTTTTTTGCCCTTGAAAGATCTCTGCTTCTGCTTTTTTGGCACATTTACTGTGAATTGTGTAGAACACAATATGCAAATAAACTTTGAGTGTTGCTGTGTGGGAGATTTAATTCTTGCATGTTTTTTTTCCAAAATGTTTATGAATAACATATAATATACATTATATACAACATAATGTATCTTTTTTTTTAATCGCAGTATTAACTGTAGGCAGCCTGAGCTGATAGAAGAGAAAGCTTTGGGACTGGGCAACCTGGATGGTGGTAGTCCAGAGCTATATACTATACACACTATATAGATATATATATAGTCTTTCCACTATTGTCTCCGATGTCCAGCTGGGTGAAAATAGTAGCCAGCCGAGGTCACAACCCTGCCAGGGGGTCCGGGGGTAAGCCCCCCTGGGAGATTTTTTTTTACCTTTTTAAAGTGAAATGCATGAATCTGGTAGCCTGGTGCTACCAGACCATCGTACTTCATTTCATTTGTACAGAAGGTCTGGCAGTGCTGTAATTGGCAAACGTTCACTCATGGAGGCGGGTGTCTGTTAAAGTTTAAAACTATTGGATCTGCCCAGTGCCACTCTGGATTAGCCAACCAATCGCACAACCTTTGGTCGTCACGTGTGTCATGAGCCGGCTTCTGGCAACTGAAACTGGAGCGCGACTTCGACTTCATCGCTCTCAGCCACTCGCTCTGTTCGCTGATTGGACCGGCTGTCGAATCTCCGGCAAAACTGGGAAATGGGCTGTACACCCAGACTGACTACTGAAGGGAAAATAAAATTTGGCCGGAAGTAGGCGGGCGGGCGGAGCCAGGCTATGAATCTGGTGCACTTTGAGAGGAAAATTAAGAGGCTAAATCTGAGGAATTTTGTGTAAACAAATAATTTGAAGACACTGGGTCTGATGAATTAGAAGCTATTGAAGATAGACACATGGATTTTCCATAGAAATATAAATTTGAAATAAAATATTATGCAGGGTCCTCTGGGATGGGCTTGGTGCTCTTTTTCTTTTACGGGACATATTTTTCTGTAATATAATGAATTCATTTAAATGCAGTGAGAGGAACGAAGCAGAAGAACTCTGTTGTCCAGTTATCTTTTTTTTCACAGACAAGGCTGAAATAGGCTATAGTCTATAAACATTGCATGGGCAACTGAGGGCAGCCCCATTTTCAAATATTCTTAAATAAACTCAATACACACTGTGCATGCCATGGACTTGAACGTGACATGATCAGTTAACCTCGGATTACATCCCAGATGAACTGATTCAATTATTAAGCTATTAACTATCTACCAAAACATTGTATTCCTTTTATTGTATGATAATTTACATTTACATAATATGATGTTGATATCAAACACACAAACTAAAAAAAAAACTAAATAAAAAAAAAAATTGGGGGGGCCCCCCTGGCAGTCGGGACCCTAAGCAACTGCTCATTTCGCTTATGCCTCGGGGCGGCTCTGCTGACCAGTGACCACTATAAGCGGGTGGGTAACTTGGAGGCAGGCTGTCCTGCCCACCCAATAATACAATTAGAAGCAATGCATGGTAATGGTATATTCTTTAGTATTAATTATTTATCTGAATTGTATTTGACATTTTCTTGTACAGCGAATGAACAGGTCCGTCCGATAGTGGGTCTGGACTTCCACCTAAATTTATTTTTATTTGATTGGGTGGGCACAGCCCACATTTGGGTGGGCATGGCCCACCCTGGCCCCTGGCTACTGCCGGCCCTGGCGCTTATTGATGTAGTATTAATAGTCGTATTATGGGGAAACTATACCCGTAACCATAAACAAATAGAGACACCCAAGTTTAAAATGCAATATGATCTTGAGACAAAATACTGCTTTGAAAAATATAGGATTTACTATGTAAAAACACTTTCATTGCAATACCTTAAAGGGGCATTACGTAATGCTTAACTTAGATTTTTCTATCACATAAACTAACACAGAACACAGAGTTTGAAAGCCAAAACACATCTGACCTTGAAGTTATCACTATAATACTGGTATAACTGAAAAATACTTTTACTTTCTTCACTTAACATTGTCTTTTCAAATGTTTTATTTTTTTTATCCATATTTGCAGAGGTCAGTGTCCCCATTTTAAATGGATACACTCCACTTCATCAGGTAATAGGATACATTTAAAGTAAATGATGCAAAGTTTAGTGTTACTGAATCCCCAGGAGACCTTAAGTGTATTTAGTATGATCTTTAAAGGTTAAACGTTATATGTACTAGCTACTTTTTGTTTTATGATATTTTGATATCATAAAACTATATTGTTGATATTCGCTGATTTTAA